>PVKM010023179.1:0-21304 GCA_004027735.1 Carollia perspicillata | reverse complement strand
GGGCCCAATCTATAGTCTTTCCATGGAAGGCTCTCAAGGAGGATCAGGATATCTCAGGGAATGGCAGAGTAGCCAACATTCCCAGGTGGAGGGAGAGCTCAGGGGGCCTTGGACCTTTTGCTGATCTGCCCCCAGCTCAGAGCTGGAGGAAGCTGACCCTTGCACACAGTTTGGTCCCTTTCATGCATACCCAGGCCCAGAGGAAGCCACAAACCGAATTGCATAGTAGTGCCAGATAGTAGCCCGAGACCAATTATAGCAGCATCTGACATCAACTTGCACCAGAACCTTCTCCAAGTGGACCCAGACCAAAACAACCATTGGGGGGCTTCAGATTACATAAGAACTTGACCCAACTAACCACACAAGCAGCACACCCAGAGGGAGATCCTGATAGGCACCAGACCCTGCTGGAAACAGCTTCGCCTCAGGGGGACAGACCCTGGAAAGAGGCTCAGGCTCTGTCATCAAGTTCAATGTGTATAGTCAGCCATTCTGAGGGTTAACCATACACATGGGTGAGCCAACAGCATTCAAGACTCAAGGTGCACATAACCCACATAAGAGACATTCCCAGAGTACCTAACTCAGGTATCTGGAAGATTATACTACTGAGCCTCACAAGACACATACAACATAAACTCACCATTACAAGTTTAGGAGCCAGAGAAGATCTACCTAGTACACAGAGACAAACACAAAAAGGCAGACAAAATGGGGAGACAAACATGCCTCAAATGAGAGAACATCAGAAATCCCCAGAAAAAATTAAATGAAATGGAAGCGACCAAGACATCAGATGCAGAGTTCAAAACAATGGTTGTAAGGATGCTCAAGAATCTTAGGGGAATAATGGATGATCTCAAAGAGGACTTAAACAAGGAGACAGGAGCATGAAAAAGAACATGGAAACTATTAAAAAAGAGAACCAGTCAGAAGTAAAGAAAATATCTGAAATGAAGAATACATTAGAAGGAATCAACAAAAGGTTAGATGAAATAGATTAAATAGTGATTAAGAGGACAAGATAACAGAAAACATCCAAGTAGAGCATCAAAAAGGAGAGTTAGAGAGAGAGAGATTTTTTAAAAATGAAGAAAGTGTAAGAGACCTCTGGGACAGCATCAAGCATAACAACATTCACATCATAGGGGTACCACAAGGAGAAGAGAGAAAGCAAGAGATAAAGAACCTGTATGAAGAAATAATGGCTGCAACTTCCCTAACCTGGTGAAGAAAAAAGACAAACAAATCCAAGAAGCACAGAGTCCCAAAAAAGATGAACTTAACCTAAAGAAAGGAATTGTAGAACATATAAATAAATAGAAGCATATACCATGTTTATGGATTGGAAGAATTAACATAATCAAAATGTGCATACTACCCAAAGCAATCTATAGATTCAAGGCAATTCCTATTAAAATATCAATGGCATATGTCACAGACATAGAACAAGTATTCCAAAAATTTACATGGAACCAAATAAGACCCCAAATAGCCTCAGCAATCTTGAGAAGGAAGAACAAAGTTGAAGGATCACAATATCTGATATTAAACTATACAAGGCCACTGTAATCAAGACAGTCTGGTACTGGCATAAGAATAGCCACATAGATCAATAGAACAGAGCCCAGAAATAAACCCATGTCTCTATTGTTAATTAATATTTGACAAAGGAGCACAGGCATACGATGGAGTAAAAACAGTGTCTTCAACAAATGATGTTGGGAGAACTGGACTGGTACATGCAAAAAAAAATGAAACTAGACCACCATCTTATACCATACACCAGAATAACTTCAAAATGGATAAAGGACTTAAACATAAGTCATGATACAAAAACAGTCCTAGCAAAAACATAAGCAGTAAAATTTCAGACATACCATGTAGCAATATATTTGCTGATATATCTCCTAGGGCAAGGGAAATAAAGGAAAAAATAAACAAATGATACTACCTTAATTTAAAAAGTTTCTCCATGGCTAAAGAAACCATCATCAAAATGAAAAGGGATCTGACTATATGGGAGAACATATTTGATGATGGTACATCTGACAGAGCTTAATTTCCAAAATATGTAAAGAACTCATATGACTCAACGCCAGGAAGACAAACAATATGATTAAAAAATGGGCAAAGGACTTGGACAGACATTTCTCCAAGGAGGACATATAGATGGACAATAGGCATATGAAAAAATGCTCAACATCACTAGCTGTCAGAGAAATGCAAACTAAAACCACAATAAGATATCAACTCACGCTTGTCAGAATGGCCATCACTAATAAATCAACAAACATCAAGTGCTGGCTAGGATGCAGAGAAAAAGGAACCCTAGTATACTTTTGGTGGGAATGTAGACCTGTGTAGTTACTGTGGAAAACAATATGGAATTTCTTCAAAAATTAAAAACAGAACTGCCTTATGATTCAGTGATCCCACTTCTGGGAATATAAGAATCCTGAAACACCAATTCAAAAGACTTATGTACCCTCATGTCCACAGTAGTGCTATTTACCATAGCCAACTGCTGCAAGCAGCCTAAGTGCCCATCAGCAGATGATTGGATCAAAAAACTGTGGTACATTTACACAATGGAATACTACACAGCAGAAAGAAAGAAGGAGCTCCTACTCTTCGCGACAGCATGGGTGGAACTGGAGAATATTATGCTAAGTAAAATAAACCGGTCAGTGAAAGACAAATACCATATGACTTCACTTGTAACTGGAATCTAATGAACAAAATAAACGAGTGAGAAAAGTGTAACCAGAGACATGGAAACATGGAATGGACTGATAGCTGTAGGAGGGTTAGAGGGAGAGGGGCAACAGTGGAAGGAAAGGGAAGGGACTAGTCAAAGAACATGTGTGAATGACTTATGGACATGTAAAACAGTGAGGTGACTGGCTGCAGGCGAGAGGGGTGGGCTGGGTGGAAGGGAGGGGCAAAAGAGAAAAAAAGAAGTTTGGACAATTATAATAAAATAAACAATAATAAACAAATAAATGATAAACCCTAAGTGGCCCACACCAAGACACATCATAATTAAAATGACAAAGGTTAAAGATAAAGAGAGAATTTTAAGAACAGCAAGAAAAAGATAGTTACTTACCTCCAAGGGAGCTCCCATAAGGCTGTCAGCTGATTTCTCATCAGAAATACTACAGGTCAGAAGGAATTGGAGTTGATAAGCAAGGACCTATAACCAAGACTATTCTATCTAGCAAGGCTATCATTTAAAACTGAAGGTGAAACAAACAGCTTCCTGGACCAAAAAAGAAAATAAAAATAAAGTTCATTACTACCAAACCAGCATTTTAAGAAATGCTAAAGTCTCCTTTAAAAAAGAGAAAGAAAAAGGAAAAGAGATAGATAGAAAGAAATGTAAATATAAAGAATAAAATGGCAATAAATAAGTACCTGTCAATAATTACTTTAATTTTAAAGGGATTAAATGCACCATTCAAAAGACCTAGGGTAGCTGAATGGATAAGAAAACAAGACTCAGCCCTGGCCAGGTGGCATAGTTGTTTGGAGCATCATCCTGTGCACCAAAAGGTTGTGGATTTGATTCCCAATTGGGGCACATATTGAAGGCAACTGATTGATATTTCTCTCACACATTGATGTTTCTCTTTCTCTCTCTTCCTCTCTCTCTCTTTCTCTTTTTCTTTCTTCCCACCCTCTCACTTTCCTTCCCTGTCCTCCTCTCAAAAATCAGTAAACATAACCTCAGGTAAGGCTTAAAACAAAAAGAAAGAAAAAAAAGAAAGAAAGAAAACAAGACCCATATGTATGCTGTCTACAACAGACCCACCTCAAAACAAAAGACACACACATACTGAAAGTAAAGGGATGGAAGAAGGCATTCCATGCAAATGGAAACAAACAAAAAGCCGAGGTAGCCGTACTTATATCCGACACAGCAGACTTCAAACAAAAGCTATAACAAGAGACAAAGGACAGCCATGACTGGTGTGGCTCAGGGATTGGGCATTGTTCTGAAAAGTGAGGGGTCACCTGTTTGTTTCCCAGTCAGGGCATGTGCTTGGGTTGCAGGCCAAGTCCCTGGTTGAGAGTATGCAAGAGGCAACCCATCAATGTTTCTCTTGCAAATCAATGTTTCTCTCCCTCTCTTCTCCCCTCCTTTTCCCTCTCCCTGAAAATAAATAAATAAAAATCTGAAAACACTTTAAAAAAGAGAAAAAGGACATTACATTATGCTAAAGGAACTACTACAATCAGAGGATATAACCCTTGTAAACATTTATGCACCCAACACAGGAGCACCTGAATATATACAGAAAATCCTAATAAGCATAAATGGAGCGATCAACAGTAATACAGTCATGGTATGGGATTTTAATACCCCATTGACATCAATGGATAGATCTTTCAGACAAAATATCAACAAGGAAACAGAAGCCTTAAATGACACACTAGATCAGATGGATTTAATTGATATTTACAGAGCACTTCACCACAAAGCAGCAGAATCTATATTCAAGTGCACATGGAACATTTTCTAGAATAGACCACATGTTAGGACACAAAACAAGTTTTAATAAAGTCAAAAAAATTGAAACATATCAAGCATCTTCTATGATTACAATGGTATAAAACTAGAAATCAATCACAAGAAAATAATCTGAGAGACACAGAAACATGTGGGAGCTAAATAACATGTTACTAGACAATGAATGGATTAACAATGAGATCAAGGAGGAAATCAAAAGTTACCTCGAGACAAATGAAAATGAACACATGATAAGCCAAAACCTGAGGGACATAGTGAAAGCAATTATAAAAGGGAAATTCATAGCAACACAGGCTAACCTCAAGAAGCAAGAAAAATCTCAAGTGAACAATCCAACCTTACACCTAAAAGAGAAATAAAGAGAACAACAAACAAAGCCCAGAGTAAGTAGAAGGAATGAAATAGTAAAGATTAAAGGATAAATAAATGACACAGAAACTAAAAAAAAAAAAAAAAAGATTATGAGACCAAGAGCTGGTTCTTTGAAAGATAAACAAGATTGACAAAACTTTAGCTAGAGTTATCAAGAAAAAAAGAGAGGATCCAAATAAATGAGAAATGAAAAAGGAGAGTAACAAATGACACCACAGAAATACAAAGGATTATAATAATATACTATGAAAAAATATTATATATGTCAAGAGGTAGGATAATCAGGACAAAATGGATAAATTCCTCGAAACATACAATCTTCCAAGACTGAATCAGGAAAAATCAGAGAATTGGAGTAGACCAATTACAACTAATGAAATCAAAATAGTAATAAAAATCTCCTATTGAACAAAAGTCCTAGACTGACAATTTCACAGGTGAATTTCACCAAACATTTAACGGTGAACCAACACCTATTCTCAAACTATTTCAAAAAATTCAAGAGGAGGGAAGACTCCCAGGCTCATTTTACGAGGCCAGCATTATCCTAATTCCAAAACCAGATAAAGACACTACAGAAAAAGACAATTATAGGTCAATATCCTTGATTAATATAGAGGTTAAAATCCACAGGAAAGTATTAGCAAGCCACATCCAGCAATACATTAAAAAGATTATACACCATGATCAAGTGGCTTTATCTAGGGGATGCGAAGTTGGTACTATATCTGTAAATCAATAAACATGATACACCACATAAACAAAATGAAGGATAAAAATCACATGACCATATCAATAGATGCAGAAAATGTAATTGATAAAATCCAGCACCCATTTATAGAAACTCTCAGCAAATTGGGAAAGGAGGAATCATACCTCAATACAATAAAGGCCATATGTGGCAAATCATACTCTTCCAGCATCACACTCAATGAGGCAAAAACTAAAAGCCTTTCCCTTAACATCAGGAACAAGACAGGGATGTCCACTTTCACCACTTGTATTCGATGTAGTACTGGAAGTCCTAGCCAAGGCAATCAGAGAAGAAAAAGAAAGAAAAGGCATCCAAGTTGGAAAGCAAAAAGTAACAGTGTCATTATTTACAAATGACATTATTCTATATATAGAAAACCCTAAAGTCGTTACCAGAAAACCACTAGAACTAATAAATACATCCAGTATAGTAGCAGAATACAAAATAAATATCTAGAAACCAGTTGTATTTTTATACAATAACAAATCATCAGATAGGGAAACTAGGAAAAACCATCTCATTTACAATTGTATCAAAAAATAACCTAGGAATAAATCTAACCAAAGATGTAAAAGATCGGTACTCAGAAAATTGTAAGATACTGAAGCCAAAAACTGAAAATACAAATAAGTAGAAGCATATCCCATGTTTTCCCTATGAATTAACATCACTAAAAAGTCCATGCCACCCAAAGCAATCTATAGATTCAATACAATTCATATCAAGACACCAATGGTGTATTTCACAGAACTAGAGAGAGTATTTCAAAAACTTATATGGGACCACAAAGGCCCCTCTTTGCAACAATGATCCTGAGAACAAAGCACAAAGTTGGAGGAAACAAGCTACCTAATATCAAACTATATACTGTAAGGATATAGTAACCAAAACAGACTGGTGCTGGCATAAAAACAGACACATAGATCAATGGTATTGAATAGAGAGCTCAGAAAGAAACCCATGCCTACATGATCAATTAATCTAGGAAAAAAGGAGCAAGAATACATAATGGGATAAAGACAATCTGTTCAATAAGTGGTGCAGGGGAAATTGGACAGACATATGCAAAAAATAAACAAACAAACAAAAAACCCTACACCACCTTCTTATACCACCCACAAGAATAAACTCAAAATGGATTAAAGACTTAAATGTAAGACCTGAAACCATAAAACTCCTAGATGAACACATAGGCGGTAAACTTTCTGACACAGCTCTTAGCAATATTTTTTCCTGATATACCTCCTTGAGCAAAGGAAACAAAGGAAAAAATATAAATGTGACTACATGAAATTAAAATTTTTTTTCACAAAAAAAGAAACCATCAACAAAACATAAAGAAAATCTACAAATTGGGAGAATATATTCGCTAAGATACATCAGATAATGGGCAAATACCCCAAATTTATAAAGAAGTCATATAACTTAACACCAGAAAGCCCCCAAACAACCCAATTAAAAAGTAAGCAGAGGATTTGAATAGACACTTCTCCAAAAAGGACATACAGATGGCCAGTAGACATGTGAAAAGATGCTCAATGTCACTAATCATCAGAGAAATGCAGGTTAAAAGCACAATGAGATTTCTCACACCTGTCGGAATGGCTATCATCACGGGGTAGAGAGGACTCGCAGCCAGGCTGCGGCTGGCAGAGCAGGGCAGGTGGCAGCTTGTGGAGCGGGCTGTCCCACATTCGCATGCAGATAAACCGGGAGAGGAACTGGGGAGCGAGACAGACCACACAACCCAGGGTTCCAGCATGGGGAAATAAAGCCTCAAAACGTCTGACTGAGAAAACCTGCAAGGGTTGTGGCGTCAGGAGAAACTCCCAGCCTCACAGAAGAGTTCATTAGAGAGACTCACAGGGTCCTAGAATGTACACCAACCCACCCACCTGAGAATCAGCACCAGAAGGGCCCCATTTGCTTGTGGGTAGCCCGAAAGTGGCTGAAAACCAGCAGAGAACCTAGCAAGCGTCACTGTTCCCTCTTGGACCCCTCCCCCACTGACAGTGTCACAACACAGTGACTTGGGTAGCCCTGCCCTGGTGAACATCTAAGGCTCTGCCCCTTACTACATAACAGGCAGACCAAGACAAACAAAAATGGCCCAAATGAAAGAACAGATCAAAGCTCCAGAAAAAATACAACTAAGCAACAAAGAGAGAGCCAGCATGCCAGATGCAGAGTTCAAAACACTGGTGATCAGGAAGCTCACAGAATTGGTGGAATATGGTCACAAAATAGAGGAAAAAGTGAAGGCTATAAATAATGAAATAAAGGAAAATGTACAGGGAACCAACGGTGATGGGAAGGGAACTGGGACTCAAATCAATGGTTTGCAGCAGAAGGAAGAACAAAACATTCAACCAGAACCAAATGAAGAAACAAGAATTCAAAAAAATGAGGAGAGGCTTAGGAATATCTGGGACAACTTTAAACATTCCAGCATCTGAATCATAGGAGTGCCAGAAGGAGAAGAGGAAGAGCTAGAAATTGAAAACTTGTTTGAAAAAAATAATGAAGGAGAACTTCCCCAGTCTGGCAAAGGAAATAGCCTTCTAGGAAGTCCAGGAAACTTAGAGAGTCCAAAAGAAGTTGGACCCAAGGAAACACACACCAAGGCACATAATAAGTACATCACCCAAGATTAAAGAGGAGAGAATCTTAAAAGCATCAAGATAAAAGGAGACAATTACCTACAAAGGAGTTCCCATTAGACTATCAGCTGACTTCTCAAAAGAAAGCTTACAGGCAAGAAGGGGCTGGAAAGATGTATTCAAAGTCATGAGAGGCAAGGACCTACATCCAAGATTGCTCTACCCAGCAAAGCTTTCATTTAGAATGGAAGGGCAGATAAAGTGCTTCCCAGATAAGGTTAAGTTAAAGGAGTTCATCATCACCAAACCCTTATTATAGGAAATGTTAAAGGGACATATCTAAGAAAAAGAAGATTAAAAATATGAACAGTAAAATGACAACAAACTCACAGTTATTAATAACTGAACCTAAAAAAAACAAAAACAAAAATTAACTAAGCAAACAACTAGAACAGGAACAGAATCAGAGAAAAGGCGATCACATGGAGGGTTATCAGCAGGAAGGGGGAGGGAGGGGGAAAAGGTACAGGGAATAAGTGTCATAAATGGTAGGTAGAAAATAGACAGGGGGAGGGTAAGAATAGTATAGGAAACATAGAAGCCAAGGAACTTAAACGTATGACACATGGACATGAACTAAAGGGGGGGAATGTGGGTGGGAGGGAGTGTGCAGGGTGGAGGGGAATGAAGAAGGGGAATGGGACAACTGTAAAATCATAATCAATGAAATATATTTTTTAAAAAAGAATGGCTATCACTAATAAATCCTCAAACAAGTGTTGGCAAGAATGTGGAGAGAAAGGGAACTTGGGCATTTCGGTGGGATTGTTGCAGCCACTAAAACCATGTGGGGGTCCCTCAAAAAATTAAAAATAGAACTACCTGATAACACAGCATTTTCAGTTCTGGGTATTGATCCAAAGGAACCCAAAACACAAATTTGAAAAGATGTATGCACCCCTATGTGCATCGTGGCATTATTTACAATATCGAAGACATGAAAGCAACATAAGTGTCCATCAGTAGATGGCTGGAAAAAAGAAAATGCGGTACGTATATACAATAGAATAGTACTTGGCCACTGAAAAGAATGAAATCTTACTATTTGAGACAACATGGATGGAACTATAGGGTATTATGCTAAATGAATAAAATGAGACAGAAAAATACAACTACAACATGATTTCATTTTTATGAAACCTAAAGAACAAAATAAACAAACAAAATTAAAACAGACACAGAGGACAGGCTAATGGTTGCTGGATGGAAGGGAGGTTAGAGAGCACTGGGTAAAAAAGGTAGAAAGAGTAAGAAGTACAAATTGGTAGTTACAAATAATCACAGGGATGTAAAGTACAGCATAAGGAGTACAGTTGATAATATGCACTATTATTGTACCAGCCCGGTACTCAAATTATCAGGGGCCAAACTATTACAAAATTTCTAGAAGAAAATATAGGAGAAATGTGCATTGTTGGTGGGATTGCTAATTGGTACAGCCACTATGGAACACAGCATGAAGTTTCCTCAAAAAATTAAAAATAGAACTATAGCTGTTTTATCCACTCATCCGATGATGGACACTTGGGCTGCTTTCAAATCTTGGCTGTTGAAAATAACTCTGAAATGCGCCTGGGCATGCATATATTCTTTCAAATTAGTGTTTCAGGTTCCTTCAGACAAAATCCCAGAAGTGGAATTGTTTGGCCAAAAGGCAGATCCATTTCTAATTTTTTGAGGCAACTCCATACTGCTTTCCACACTGGCCACACCAGTCTACATTCCCACCAGCAGTGCATGAGGGTTCCCTGCTCTCCACAGCCTTGACAGCACTTGCTGTTTATTGATTTATTGATGATACAATTGTGTCTGGGTGCCGCAGTTGTAAAATGCGGCACGAGGCAACTTTATGACTTCATGGAAACCCTCCGTACCATGTTCGTCATAGTTGGGTAGTTACAGGTATACCTTTTATTGTATGCAAATTGTACCTCAATAAACTTTATTGTAAAAAACACAAAAAAGTCACTGTGTTATAGTTCACCTAGTAGGAAAGGAAGACATTAATTCTATTTTGACGTGTTTGAATCATTACACTGCAAATCTTGTCAAGAGAATAAGCACGAAGAAATTAACACAAGTTCTGGTGCAACCAAATCCTTGGATCTTTACCGAGGCAGCTGACTTCAAAAATCCTTTAAGTGTTTGCTTAAAACTCTTCAGATGAACGCTCAAAATGGAGAAAATTGGAACACAGCTTAGATTTTGATTATTTTTGATTTTTAGTAAATCAACAAGTATTTATAGTATTAGACGCCATGTCAAAGAGTGCGGGGCTGGTTGGGAAGGTGAATTCCAATCCTGGCTCTACCCTAACAGCTGCGGAGCCTCGGGCAAACTACGCGTTGCTGAGGGTTCATGAATCTCCACGTAAAGCTTTCAGAGCAGCGACTGCTATCAAAGAGCACTTGGTAGAGACACGTGATGATGCTGTTACTGCATCAGAGGACATTCGGGTGAGCTCTGTTTGGAAGGACAGCCCACCCTATATTGGCTGCCTTTCCTGGGTATTAAAATGCAGAAATTAATACGTATGAATTACCAATTATATCAAGAATACATACTCAAATTCATGCATACACATCATTACTGTTTCTAGGTATATAAGTGGTTGTCTTAATAAAAGGAGTAGAGCCAGCAAACCTAACTTAAAAGGGGGAGGTAACATCTAGAGGACATCATCCAGTGTTTTCCATCAGAGGAAAGGGGCCAGGAGAGTTCACGATGGGAGGGAAGCGGGAGATCAAAGCAACACGTGGGAGGGCACAGGAGGAGGACGTTTAGATCCCACAGCACAAACAGACAGAGAGAAATTAGAAGGGATTCTGAAGGGGGCTGGTGAGGGGACTGAAAAAGCACTTCATGTGAAAATTATTCACTTGAATCAACGTGTTTAATCTAGGTGTAAGCACAATGGTGTTTTCATCCAAAAGAAAAACTGGGCCTGTTCTGTACGCCCCCTAACAGACAGAGCTGTTCCAGGGGCTGGAGAGAAATCCCAGTTCTGTAAAAGAAAGCACCACCTAGTAGAGCTGCCTGTACGGGAACAGAGCGTCAGGAGCTAATGAACTCCAGAGACCTCTGGGCTCCCAGAGGCCTAAGGCCCTGTCGACGAGAGGCTTTGGGAATTTCTCTTGCTTGTCTCCGCTTCTTGCACTGAGACTAGTTATTCTCCTGAATGTAGTGTGCTCTCCAGGGGCCACTTTTTAATTTAATTATCCACGAGCAGTCTACTCCTGATATTTCAAGAAGTCTTTACACAATCGGTGGTAGAACAGCTCTTGCAGTGTTGGCTGTCGGGCTTTCTCTGGAGACTCACAATCAGTCCGGCAGCAGCCAGCAGGTAGAACACCTGTAAAGAACCCCAGCTTACTCCTGGGATGCACCAGTGAGAAAGCTCTTTTCATTTCTGTTTCTTCCCACTTGTATTTCCCAGGGAGCAGAATGATACAGGGAAGAAGGCAGGGATATTCTTACCAGGCAACGGGAGGTGGTGGCCCCATGTGGTGCCCATGGGGAGGGAGCATAGTGAGCCTGAGCTAGGCGGAGGGAAAAGACCAGGAAGCCAAAAGGAAGTTTCAGACCTTCCAGATACGATAAGTACAAAAGTTATTTTATAATCCATTACATTCATTTGGATTAAACACTTCATTGTCCTGATGAATCAAAGCAGATGACTAAAACTTGATGTACCTGTTTTTCAGATATGAGTTACAATTAAAAACTATAACAAAAGTGTATCATTAAGCCGGATATGATATTGACTTGAAACTTAAACAGAGCTACTTTTAAAATATTCTGAGAAAGTTGCCTTTGATGTTGAAAGTTCCTATGTTTAGTTTCAGTCCAAAAGTGATTTTTTTCTCCCTGCACGACTTAATAACGAGGCATTCAGCCACCTCAGGGCCGCCCGCCTATGGAAAGGCAACAAGTTCCTGCAGAGGGCCTCTCCCCCGCTCCACATTCTCCACATCCCACTGTCCCTGCCGCCTGGGCCTCCTGGTGGTGATCCCTAGAGGTGCGCTCCCCACAAAATTCCTGACAGCAGGATTCCTCAAGGAGAGCCCTTAGGCTGACTGTGACCTTGTGTGCTATGAAAATAGAGACTCACGCACTGCCCTAAATAAACAAAGGGAGGTTTATTTGTGGAGAGAGCAGAGCGGGGAGAGGGAGAGAGAGGGAGCCACACAGTCTGAAAGAGCAGAGGCGGAGAGGTTCATTCCTGAGCTCTCACTTTAGCAGGAGACCAATATGGACCCCTGGAGGCGCTTTTGGGGACACTATGGGAGGCAATGCAGGAGGACATAGCAACTCGATCGGGTGGTTTTCTCACACTGAACTTCCAGGGAAGGATGATAGGGCTTCCTTGGAGCAGAGGGTTTCCCTGTTGTGAACTGAGAGCAAACTCAAGCTGAACAAACTTTGGTCCAATTTCTCTAATTTCACAGTTAAGATCAAATAGTCCTTTGTGGTCCATTTTGCCTCTAAATCCCACGTCCATGTAGGGTGACCCTAAATTCTCTCTTCTCCCTCCCCTTAATGGGGATAAAGTAGAAAACTCAGGCTGACTCTGGGAAACAGGAGAGAGACAAAACTTAAATCGCCCAGATTTTGGCTCAAATGCTCCTTCCTCAGAAAGGCCTTCCCTGAACACCCAACCTAAGTCACACACTATACCCATTTTAGCTTATTTTCACGACACTTACACCTCTGAAGTTATCTCGTATATGTGAGTTTACTCACCTGTGGCCCCCGCCACCAGACTGGGGTTCCCAGAGGCAGGGACTGCGTTTTGTTAAACAGGCACCAGAGGTGCTCAAGAGGGCATCGAAGGGAGGAATAAATAAGGGTCGAGTGAGTGCACAGATGCACTAAGGAAGTGGGTCAGGACACTCTGCTTTGTGGGATGCACAGAATAGGATAGCAGGGACAAGGAAAGAAAGGGAAAAGGGAGATGAGCTTGTTTCCAACCTGCAACCACCTATTATCTGCCAGCTCTCCCTGCCACTCCCAGGCTACCCAGTCCTACCTCAGGTTTCAGTCCTAAAACCTACTTGGCAAGGTATCTGGTGACAGAGTGTTCAAGGACACAGGCAGCAGGTTCTCTTGAAATATTGATGGTCTTTGATTCAGAAAGGCTGGCAGTGCCCAAAGTCATATTTGTGATTCAGCTGCAGTCTAGCCTGGAAATTCTCGACCAGAAGGAACATATGAGAATTCCTAGGAGGAAGAACAGAGTGAACAAGTGTGTAGAGTTTAACATGGTCTAGATTTTAACTGTTTTTTTTTTTTTTTTTTGCTTTTGTTTCCTCAACACTTATTATCAGGATGCCTAGGTTGAAAAGGCTGGAAAGTGATCTAAATAATGTGATCAGACAAGATTTACAGAAAATCTTGGTAACAGAAGAAAGTCAAGGATGGATCTGAAATTTGGAGCTTTCAAGTCCAGGAGGACAGTGGTTTCCTTTAACTATTATGGGAAATGCAGGGCAAGCTAATTTGGGTGAATGAAGCTAAGCATAATTTTGAATTTGCTGAACTGCAGATGGCAGCAAGATATCCCGCAGAGGCTGCCGCCGCCTGTGAGTCAGCCAGCAGATGGGGAAGCGTTGGACGTCAATGAAAACCTTATACAAAGCCTAGATTACATCCTGTGGTATAATGGTCAACGCGCATCAGGTCTCTGTCCCCAGTTACCAGACACAGCTTCAAAAACCATTGGAATTTCCAGAGTGGCAGGTGTCCTTGTTATGCTAATAAGACGACTCAAGGTGGCCCCTTCAGGATTGGGGGTAGGGCTGGTCACCAAAAAGATCAACCGTTTGATTAAAAGGTTAGAATTTTGGACCAGCCCAAGCTCCGGGGATTAGTTCAAGCATGGAACCAATGATTCAGTCAATCATAGGTACCGAAGACACCTCAGTGGAAGCTCTGCTCACTGAGGCCCGGCGCAGCTTTCTGGCTGGTGAGCACATGCGTGTGCCAGGAGGGGGCACACCCAGACTTCACGAAGGGGGCCACGGGAGCTCTGTGTCCACAAGCCTCCCAGACCTTGTTGTGGACATCTCTTCTCCTCGAATGGTCATGATTTGTATCCCTTGTAACAAAACTGTAACCATGAGTATAGTGCTTTCCTGAGTTCTACGAGATATTCCTTGCAAGTTATCTAAACTGAGAGGGCCATGGGAACGCTTACGTTTACAACCAGTCGGTCAGGAGTGCGGGTGGCCCCGAGGCTTTTGGCGTGGCATCTGAAGCACGAGCAGTGTTGCGAGACTGAGCCCTTAAACCTGTGAAGTGTGACGCTAACTCCAGGTAGCTCGTGTCAAGAGCGGTGTGGCAGGGCCCCCAGCTGGGGTGGGAATGGAGCATTTATGCACTGCCTGTAGTTTGAACACATGTATTACACAAAGTTGCTAAGGCATACGGGAATTTTTAAAGGCCTAGCTCCAAATGGAAACATTATTAAATTTTATATTTTATTTTATTTCTCACCATTCTGAGTCATTATTGGACAATAATTAAGGAATTCTAAATATCATAATGGCTAATAGTTTTCCTTACCTTTTACCCAATAAATACAGAGTAGGATGATCACCCTCCTATGGGACACTTCTTTAAAAACAATCACTTAAAGACAAAAACACTTAACTTTAATATATAAAATTACAGACTGAAGAAATGTGGGCAAATTTATCTCCGCTAATTCTTGACCTCTTTATTTCTATAGTTCTAAGAGGCCACTGATTTTTATGATGAAGAGATAATGTTTTTAAGGGCAGGTGGGGAAGGAAAGTAACACTACCACAGTAAATACAGATATACATTGTAAGATACTCTTCATTTCAGAAATAGTAACATGTAAAAAAAATAAAGTGCATCTTAGATTAAAAAAATAGGGTAATATAGTAGTAATTAAGATTGCCTTTGCTTCTCTTTAACTTTCAGATGATTTTCCCTAAATGTGTTCAATATAATCATTTTCTTAACCAAGGTTCTGTTCTAAAATATTAGTCTCAAAACATGCCTGTTTATAATAAAACATCTAGATTGGGAGTAAAGTGGCTGAGATAAGGCAAGGACCTATATTATTCCACAGTAAGCATTCTGAAAATCAAAAAATGCTTAATTTCCCATATTAATTGAATTTTGGAAAGTGATTCTTCACTAATCGCACATTAATGCACTCTACGTTGACAGAAACCAGCTTTGTCTCATTTGTATACATGTCCACTGCAGGTTTTGCATGAAACAAGCAGGTGTTGTTCGCCCACCAGGCCCTGCTTTGCTCCATGGACATGACTCAGCAGGCTGCCCTCGGGCAGCTGTCCTCCAGATGGCCAGCCCATGGGAGGCAGAGCCACAGAATTCAGAACCCTACATTTAGGGCTCTGTGCATGAAAACCCCTCGTAGCAAGTAAGTCAGTTTTATGCCTTTCTGACCTTAAAATTTCTTTGACTTATCTCTACTAAATTAGTAAACTGTTCAGTGCAAGGAACTGGCTACTACTGAGCTTCGATGGCCTATCACAAAAAAACTAATGACAAACATGCTATGCCCAAGAGTGTGGTCTTTACCCCAGCCTAAGCAACCCGGAGCTAAGCCTCACCTTCATTTGCCAAAATCGTACCGAAGATACGCTGTATGGCAGGCTGTAGGTCTGGCTTTTACTGAGGTAAGGCAGTCTGGTGAGATCCTTCTCTTCAAGGGATTTTAAATGGCCAACACATAAAAACAAACCTATCCACGCGTTAGGAAAAGGGAGTACTGTAAAATCTGGAGGGTATTTTTTAGGTGATCTAGCACTGTACCGTGATAGACGTCTGATAAATACTGCAGGAGATGACACTGACTAGTGTGTAATAGCTGTCGGAACGGAGTGTGTGTAAGGTGGGGGAGGAAAACACACCGTGTGTACATGCACCGTAGTTAAGCTGCTCAGCACTGACACGGGGGCATTCATGTTGGACCCTTAAATCACCATGTAAATATCAATTATGTATCAACATTCTAACAACTCAGCAAACCTTGATGTTTGACTTGAGTCACTGTGGAGGAACTAGTTCTGGGACTTTGAAAACTGCCCTCAGATTGATGATGGTTATTAACACTAACACGCTGTTTAGGACTTAGGTATGTAATGCTTTGTAGTTTAAGCAATTTACAGTATAGTAATGATTGAACTTACTACTAAAACAACCATACCTTTATCGTTGTTTTAGTCATTACTCTAAAGAGTTTCATGAGACATTGAAATACATTTTCATCACAAGTTGACAATGGAAACTTTGAAGGATGATGCCTGCGTCATGCATCTGATGACTCGGGTTGAAGAAGCCCACAGAGCAGAGTGGATCACCTGTGCATCTGAAGGCAAATTTGGTGAGTAGATGCTCTTTAGGTGGCTCATAATAATCAGGTCAAATCGCTGAGATATCTCCAACTGCCTCTCTAGGTTACCAAAGCAATCCTTTGAGAATGAAGGATGTTTCAGCCATTGAGAAGATGATTCATAAGACTATCAAACCCTTGCCTTGTCACACAGTTCTGTGTTTTTTTAAATAAGAGCAACTGAAAGTGAACATATTCTCTCTTCAAGATGAATTACTTGGATTAACACTTTTTTCTTTAAATCACATGTAGCCTTGGCCAAATAACTCGGTCAGTTAAAGCACTGACCACATACACCAAAGTTGCCAGTTGGATCCCTGGTCGGACACAGACAAGAATCAACCAATGTGTACATAAGTGGAACAACAAATCCATCTTTCTCTGCTCCTCTTCATCTCTCTTTCTAAAATCAATAAATGAAAATTAAAAAATATAAATAAAATAAAAACACCTCTGAAGTTTCTTCAAATAATTAAAAATAGAACTACCATATGACCCAGCAACCCCACTTCTGGGTATTTATCCAAAGAAATCAAAAACAGTAATACAAAAAGATGTACACATGCCCATATTCATCGTGGTATTATTTACAATAGCCAAGATGTGGAAGCAACGTGAGTGTCCAGCAATGGAAAAATGGATAAGGAAGACGTGGGACATAAAAAAAGAATGAAATCTTACCATTTGCTACAACATGGATAGAACAAGAGGGTATCATGCTAACTGAAATAAGTGAGACAGAAAAAGGCAAAATACTATATGATTTCACTCATATGTGAAATCTAAGAAACAAAATAAATGCACAAATGAAGTAAAACAGAG
The DNA here is from genome assembly GCA_004027735.1 of Carollia perspicillata. Taxonomy (NCBI): domain Eukaryota; kingdom Metazoa; phylum Chordata; class Mammalia; order Chiroptera; family Phyllostomidae; genus Carollia; species Carollia perspicillata. Next base: position 3,764 of record PVKM010023179.1, on the reverse strand, counting down.
ACAAACTCATAGATACGGAGAACAAACTATTAGTGACCAGATGGGGAGGGTGAACAAGGTGGAGGAATTAAGTGCGAACTGCCAGGTATACAAATAGCCACAGGGACGTGAGGGGCAGCACAGGGAACAGAGTCGATGATACTGTATTAACCGTGCACGGTGCCAGGTGGGTGCAAGACTTACTGGGTGATCACTTCATAAGTGATAAAGATGTCTAAGCACTGTGACATACACCTGAAGTTAATATGATATTGCATGTCAACTATAATTTAAAACAGTTTTTAAAAATCACAGCTATGGAAACTCTTGCCTGTGGCATAAACCATTTAGTATTCTTTACATGGCCAAGGAGTCAACTCAGCCCCTTTGGCTCACTTGGGAACATTTGCTCGTGTTGACAGCAGGGACCCGGCAACCAGGAAACCATGTACTAATTGGCTGCTTCATCCCGTTTTCCTTTTCAGCGTCTGCCAGGTGTAGCCCCGAGTTCCAGAGTGCGTCTGGCTCTCCGTCGCATCCTGCCTGTTATCTCTGTCTGGCAAACAACCACTCTGTGCTTCCAGAACTTCAGATCTTTCAGGGCAGCGATGATAAGTTATTCTCAGCGCACCCTGCCAAAAGTCTTTTGGCCGCCAGACTGAGGAAGACCATTGTTGTTGCTGGCCGTTATCTCCCCCTCCGACCCCAGTTGGCAGACGTGCAAGTCCATCTCTCTGGTGTGGAAACAGGGCACTTGACTCTAGATGAGTCAACGCGTTAATAAACAAGAGTCTCGGAGGAAATAGCAACCAGTCTTGAAAACAAAAAAAAAAGAGAAACAATTTGAGGTTTATTGGATGCCGAGATGTTTGTCCTCCATAGTGTGCCCCTGCTTTATCTCACTTCACAGCCTTCCTATCAAAGAAGCAGGGAAGTTAACAGTTTATCAAACGGTAATCAGCTGTAATGTTTACGTATTACTTACATGGCATGGAAAGTATTCGGGTGCTGAGGGTTCTGTTTTCTTTAATTGCAAATTTATATTGTTGTCATTCATCTTCCCTTTGGTAGGACTCCATATTCCAGGAAGTCTACCAAGACATTTATTGTCTCCTGAATTTATCCCCATGCCATTAGGGAAACCCTCCTGCTGTGGCTTCGGAAGTGCCTGCAGTGAGATAAGCATGGCGAGCTTTCTCCTGCGTAGACCGAGAAGCAGCACGGAAACCTTACTCTGAGGAAGGTTGTTTCTGGAGCAGGAGCACCGGGAGAGTGAGAGCACACGCACTCCCACACGCTGTGCCCCTTGCTAACACAGCAGAATGCTGCCCACTCAACACTGGCCGGAGGAACCAAGTGACTCTCAGCATGCATGGGTCACATGTGGGCTTGGGTGATTCTGTAGGAACCTGGAGGGCCCAGGCGAGAGCTTGGCCTTCAATTTGTGGTGGGTCACAGAGGAGAATCTTGAGGACACGTGGGGGGAGAAAGCCTGCTCCAGTCCCAGGACCACTGTTCTCTCAGAGGTCTGCGGTGGACAAAAGTGGTGCTGTCCGTTGTAGGACAGAAGGTCACACAGAACCAGGATCACAGGAGAGGTGGGAATTCTTAGGGTGGCTCAAGGATATCTTATAATAAGCCTGTGGTGATAGAGTCATAAGAGAGTGACCACGCCTCTGAGTTTCCTTCAGAAAACCCTGGGTTTCCCTGGCACATGTATTAATAACACCTTTTCTCACACTTGAAGTGTCTTCTTTTAGATGGTAAGTGGTCCTCTTGTCAGCCCATGTCCTAATGGGGCTGAAGATAAGGTCCCCTAATGCCACAGCTGCACTGTTACAGGGCCACTTACCACCTGGGCTTTTATTAAATGTGGTTTCAGCAAACATTTGTTCAGCACTCATGGGGTGTCAGCCATCGTGCTAGGCAAAGGGGAAGGCAACGCGCCTGTGAGAGGCTGACACAGGGCCCGTGGTCAGTGCACAGCAGAGGCACGCACGCAGCAGGGCCTCGGTGCTCCTTTGAGACGTCAGTGCAGTGAAGAGCTGCTTGTCCGCTCGGAGAACCCTGTACGATCCGTGCTGGCTTGCACGAGTGGACAGCGGTGGCATCAGCACTGCGAGCAGTCAGAACAGCACAGAAGCACGGAGCAGACGTGTGTTTCTGCTGTGCTCTGGGGAGCGCGAGCATCTGGGCAGCACAGCGTGAACAGGAGCCCAGAAGCACTCCCGTTTCCCCCCAAGTAGGCACAATTTTTAATTTCAGTATTTACTTTTATTAGTGCTTAGCTACTACCAAATACATAAAATAAATGCTCTCTAAAGAATACCTAAGATCCAGGCATGGAGTTTAAGATTAGCAAATCAATTTCTCCCCCATTCCATTTTCACTCATGCCTACTGGCAGACTATGCTCTGGCAGCTTTATCATCGGTCTCCACGCTAACGCAAAATTGGATAAGGACTGGTTTTCCTCATGATCTTTTTAGTGGCTGAGGGAACATGCCTGCACTTTCAAACTTTGCTCATGTTCATGCACTTTCCACCGAGAACATGCCCCGCTGCCTTCTTCACCTGTTGAAGGTGGTCATAGTTTAAGACCTAATTTGCATGCTGATTCCTTAAGAGAAACCAGTCCTGGTCCTAATCTTATACTGATCCTTGACAGCACTCAGGACATTACTATGTCTCAGTTATTTGTCTTTAGGTCATTATCAACAGCTAGATTCCGAATTTCTGGAAGCCAGACACTGTCTCCGATTCGTCTTTCCAGTTCTAGCATTTAGCCTGGAGTTCAGTAAATGATAAGCTTTTGTTTAAATACACATAATCATAGGCCTTTATCTCTTTAAAAAGTGTACGACCCAATGAATCACCCAGAGAAAATACTTCTATATAACCATCAAGGGTCAAAAATTAGAAAATAACTAAGCCCTGAACCCCTTCCGAATCACTGTAAGGAAAATGAGTATTTTGACTCCTACCACCATGATATTAGTTTTGCTATTTTGAACATTATATAAGTGGAATCATATAATATACACAAGGGTCTGTCCAGAAACTATCCAGTCACATACTATGAAAAACAGAGGCATTTATTGAAGAAGATACAAGATATAAGAAACATTGTACATAGGACAATGATGCCTCAGTCCCCTTCACAGTAGGCACCTTGGGACCTACTTTGTTCTCCCCTGTTGTATTTTCCTTAATCTCACCAATGGTCAGAAATCCCTTCCCTTTCAAAGGTGGTTTTAGTTTAGGAAAAAGCCAGAAGTTGCAGGGCACCAAATCTGGGCTCTAGGGATGTTGAGTCACCTGGGTGATTTGATGTTTTGCCAAAAAATTTTGCATGAAAAGTGGTGCATAAGTGGGCACATTGTCGTGATGAAGCTGCCAATCACCAATTGCCCACAGCTGTAGCCTTCTGAATCCTCTGAATAGTTTTCGTGATGGAATGTTCAATCTTAACACAAAATTTGATACAGACTTGTTGCTCTACTCACTCAGTATACTACACAGTACACATGCTCACTCAGTGGCGCCTACTCCCCTCAGTGACTAGCCCAGTGAAGTCATCATTGTTCACATACGTGCATATTCTAGTTCATGCTCCCTGCCTGCCAGGTTACAATGATATGATACAAACTGTTCTTGTTATATTAATGATGGTTGGACTTTTTCCCAACAGGCTTTGTCTAATTTTTTTTATCTAACTTGCTTCCCTCAACATTATGTTTGGGAGATTCATCCATAGTATTGTATGTAGCTGAGTCAGTTCATTTG
>PVKM010023178.1:0-21337 GCA_004027735.1 Carollia perspicillata | reverse complement strand
TTTTTTTTTTTTTTTTTTTTTTTTTTGGTAGAAACCTTTGCAGGAATAAGAAAACCTGAACTGCAACTGCTGTATTGCTGGAGGCTCAGCATAAGTCTAAGACTAAATAGTTCTGCTGTGGTAATATCAGTGTCAAATTTACCTGCAGAAGGGGGCTAACCCAACTCTAGCCCACCAGAGCTATTCTGCCCTACTGAAGAGGGGAAAAAAACCCTGAGAAACACTTGTGAAATTTACAGTCCACAGCTCAGGCTCACTGAAAGACTGAGACTTAATCATGGAGCTATAGAACAATGTACTTCCCCAATACCCTACCCCAAATTGCTAAAGATCTATTCACTCCAGTGTTTTATACCCAGCACATTATGTTCAGCTAGAAAGAAAAAACTTACAAGGCACATTGATGCAGGATAGAAAGAAATTAGAGAAAAATCCTGACAAGTGAAGTGAGGAAGTAGAAACTGACATGCTCTTATCAGAGCTTCGCCCCTGCACATGGTCAGTGGGTAACTGCTTATGGAAGGAAAAGCCCTGTGGTGGTTGTGGAGGTCAGCAAACATGAAGACTGGCTAGAACCAAACCATTCCAAAATAGAAAAAAAAATGACCAGAGATCCACCCCAAAGCTCATTACACCATCATTACAATGAAAACTAATGTCACAAATGGAAGGAAGACCAAGGGGGATGAAAGTCATGACACTTTTGGAACAGGCCATGTTAGAAAAAAGGCCTCCTTCAATTCAGGAGCAAGAGACAGAATGTGCACCGCAGAATTAAAAAAAAGGAAACCGTAAAATCACAAGAACTAACTGATCACATGCACAACTCACTGGGGAATTAGTCCACATCCCCTCAAAAATGTTTTTTCCCCCTTCTAACACAGAGCCATTTTTTTCTCTATTTGAGTAAAACTTGTTTTGTCCTCACTGTGATTCATCCTTGAAATTTTTCCTGGGTGAGTCAAGACCCTGAGGTCACCTGACATATTAAAGGCCCTGGACTATGCTGGGGCAGGGGCAGCCCCTGTGGGGAAGCAGTCCAGTAACAACACCAAAAGGCAAAGAACGCGATTTAAAGAAACATGACACACCAAACCAGACACGGCAGTGGTGCTGTAATGATCAAACTGGGAATTCAGTATGACTATAATTAATATGCTAAGGGCTCTGATGGATAAAATAGACAGCACACAAGAACAAATTTGCAACACAGGCAGAGTGAAGAAAGTGCCACAGAGAAATGATAGGAATCAAAATTGTAACAGGAGTAAAGTATCCTATGGTAGATATTTAACAATATGAGTAATCACTTTTATCATCTGTGGTTTACAGAACCATTTAAAAGACAGAGACTCATAGTTGGATAGAAACACAAGACCTAACTATTGTCTACCAGAAATTCATTTTAAATATAAAGATAGATCTATATTAACAGTAAATGGATGGAGTACTAGCTGATGTGGTTCAATTGGTTAGTGTCATTTTCCTATAAACTAAAAGGTCACTGGTTCTATTCCTGGTCAGGGCACATGCCTAGGTTGCAGGTTTGGATCTAGTTGGGGAGCATACAAGAGGCAACCAATTCTCTCTTGTATCAATGTTTCTTTCCCTCTATTTCTCCCTCCCTTCTCCTCTCTCCAAAAATCAATAAGCATATCTGCTGGTGAAGAAATAAGTAAATAATAAATAAATAGATGGAAAACAATAACTGTGCTAATACTAATCCAAAGAATGCAGGGGTAGCTATATTAATTTCAAACAACAAAGATTTTAAAGAATGAAAAAAATCATATATAGAGAAAATATTATATAATGATAAGTCAATACTCCAAAAACACATTAACAGTCCTTCACAAGTATGTGCCTAAAAACAGAGTATCTATGAGATACAAAATAAAAAATAATTATGATCAGAAATAGATTAATCCACTATTACAGTTGGATAATTCAACAACTTTCTATTAGAAATGACAAATCTAATCTACCAGATAGCATATCAAAAAGCATATAGTTGAGCTTAGCAAAATTATAAGTCACCTGGTTATAATTGACCTCTGTAGACTACTTCATCCAACAACAGCAGAATGGACATTCTTCTCAAGGTCACATAGAATGTTCCCCAAGATAGAGCACAATTTCTGCCATAAAATACAACTGACAAATTTAAAATAACCAAAAGTGTATGTTTGTTCTCACCATAATGGAATTAAACTATAAATCAATAACAGAAAAATAACAAAATATTTTTAGGTGCAGATATTAGATAATACAATTCTAAATATCACTAGATAAAAAATCTCAAGAAAGATTTTAAAATATTTTGAACTAAATGCATACAAAAGGACAACCTATCAACATTTTGGAATGTGTCAGAAGCAGTGGTTAAGGGAAATGTATAGCATTGAATGCATGTATTAGAAAAGAAATATTTAAAATCAATCTAAGTTTTCACCTTAGGCAAAATTCATCTAATGCAAGCAAAAGAAAGGAAATAATATAACTAGAGTAGAACCAATAAAATAGAAAACCAATAGACAAAAATAATAAACCCAAAGTTTGCTTCTTAGAAAAATCTCTGTGGAACTTATAAGCCACAGAGGCTTATAAAACATCTAGCCAGGCTAAGAAAAAGAAAGGATACAAACTGCTAATATCAAAGATGAAAGAGGGGATATCGCTACAGATACAATGCATATCAAAAGAATCATGACAAAGTGCTATGAACAACTCTGTGGCCAAAAATTGATAACCTAGATGAAATTTCTTGGACACTATCTGTGAAAACACAGACAAAAATAAATATTCTAAATAAGCTTGTATCTATTTGGGAAATTAAATAAATTAACATTCTGATTCAGAGCACACCAGAACCATATGAGTTTACTGGTGAATTTTACCAAACATTTAATAAAAAAACTATACCAATTCTCTACAGTCTCTTTCAGAGGATAGAAGCACACGTAATACATTCTGATTCATTTTATGAGGCCAGCATTATTACCCTGATACCAAAACCATACAAAGTCATTCTAGGAAGAGAAAACTAAAACCTATATCACTCATGAATATGCATACAAAAATTCTCAAATTAATCTTAGCAAATTAAATCTAACAATGTATAAAAATAATTATACTCCACAACGAAGTGTACTTTATGCCAGCTATGCAAGGCTGGTTCAACATTTCAAAATTAGTTCAAATTTCAAAGTATTCTGTCACATCTATAGTCTAAAACAGGAAGAATTATATGCTCATACAAACAGATGTAGAAAAGCATTTGATAAAATCCAATATCCATCCATGATAAGAAAAACAAAACTTCCAAAAAACTAACAGTGATAAACTTCCTTAACTTAATAAAAAAAATCTACAAAATCATGTGGCTAACATCCACATTTAATCATGAGAAACTAGAAGCTTTCCCATTTAGATCAAGTACAGGCAAGAATGTCATTTATCACCACTCCCTTTCTACATCATACTAGAAGTACTATCTAATATTAATAAAATAGGAAAAGAAAAGGAAATAAAATATGTGAAGATTGGGAAGTAAGAAATACAATTTGTTCACAGATTACCTAATTATCTATGCAGAAAATCCAAAAAAACTGACCAAACAACAACAATAAAAAAACCTCCTGAAATTAGTAAATTACAACAAAGTTGCAAGATTAATATATGAAATTGCAAGGTTAATATACAATAGTCAGGCACTCTGCTATTTAACAACAATGAACAAATGGAATTTAAAATTACAGACACAATGTCATTTATATTAGTATCTGCCAAAATGAAATACTAAGGTATAAATCTAACAAAATATGTACAAAATTTAATGAGGAAAACTACAAAACTCTGATGAATGAAATCAAAGGACTCAATAAATGGGGAAATGGCCCATGCTCAGAAACAGGAATATTCAATATTATCAAGATATTATTTCTTCCAAATTGATCTATAGATTCAATATGATTTTAATAAAAATCTCAGGAAGTTATTTTATTACTATAAACAAAAGGATTATCAAGTTATATGGAGAGGCAAAAGACCCAGAATAGCCAGTGCCACATCAAAGAAGTAAAAGAAAGTCAAAGGACTGATGACACCCTACTTATAGCCATACTGTGAAGCTACTGTAATCAAGACAGTATTGCATTGGAAATAGAGTAGATGAATAGATTAACAGAACTAAAAGCACATTCCAGAAATAAGCTCCCATCTATACAGTGAATTGATCGTGGACAAAGGAGCAAAGGCACTTATAAAAATAACTTGTGCTCCATAGAAATCACAAAAATCAATGTAAATTTGATTCTATATCTAAAAGTAAAATCTTGACAATCTGGCAGTGAGCAAATATATGTTAGAACATAGAAAATAATGCCCAATTAAAATGGTGAATGATACAGTCTTCAAAATAACTGGCTTGCAATCCTAAAAATTTCAATTTTAAGAAACAAAGAGACCCTGCTGGTGTGGCTCAGTGGACTAAGGGCTGGTCTGCGAATCAAGGGTTCACCAGTTTGATAACTGGTCAGGGCACAAGCCTGAGTTGTGGGCAACATCCCCAGTAGGGGGAGCTTGAGAGCCAACCATACATTTATGTTTCTCACCCCTTTCCCCTCTCTCTAAAAATGAATAAATAAATAAAATCTTTTAAGAAGAAACAAAGAGACACTTAAGAATTCTTTCAAAAGAAAGAAGGAAGAAAAGAAATAAGAAAGAAAAGAAAGAAAGAAAGAAAGAAAGAAAGAAAGAAAGAAAGAAAGAAAGAAAGAAAGAAAGAAAAATAGAAAGAGAGAGAGAGAGAGAGAGAGAGAGAGAGAGAGAGAGAGAGAAAGAAAGAAAGAAAGAAAGAAAGAAAGAAAGAAAGAAAGAAAGAAAGAAAGAAAGAAAGAAAGAAAGAAAGAAGGAAGGAAAGAAGGAAAAGAAAGGTGACTAAATGCAATGTGTAATGTGTGATTCTGAATTAAATCCTGGAGCTGACTGGAGAAAGTATATAGCTATAAAGTGCAACATTGTGACAATTGATGAAAGTTGACTATGGACTGTGGATTAGCGAATAGAATCATACCACATTAAATTTCCTGATTTTGACAACTATATTATAGTTTTGTAGCAGAATATTTGAGTTCTTTTTAAAGGAATAGTCTCCAAATTATTTTCAAATGTTTCAGAGAAAGTGTGTATACACATATACAGGCAAACTCACAGAGAGATGGAGACAAAGAAGATGAGAGAATGGTGAGAGTAAACGATGCAAGATGTAAATAGTAAGTGGATCTGGGTAAACAATATTCAAGGTTCTTGTACTATTCTTGCAACTTTTCTATAAGTTTTCTAATTTTATCAATAAAAAGTTGCAAAAATATCAAGTAAATAAAACCATTGAAAATGTGAATATCAAACAATGAAAAAGAGAAAAATAGGAAAAATTAGTATTGTCAATTGCCAAAGTATTCACTTTAGAGACTTAGAGCTAACAGGGATCCTAGAAATAATTAGACCTAATCTTCTGTTTTTTTTTTCCCATGGGAAACTGACATTCATAGCTTTAAATAAATAACTCATATCATAAATCTAGATAGTTGCAAAGCCAGGCTTATGATACAGATTCTTTACACACAGCCCAATATATTTTCCGCATTAAATATATTGTTTCTCCTCATAAATTAAGGCATATGTAGTAATCAATAGTTTCTCCACATGCAAATAGAAAGGCATCTTATGAAATGCAGAGCAGCCAACAGAGTCATTTGTAATTTCCTCCTATTCCACTCGCCTGTCTCATGATGCCAGTTGAAAACACAAAATTCAGAGAGGAGACCTGATGAAAGATTTTTTAAAAAGTTAATATATTGATCTTTGTTAATTTTACATGTTGTCCTACAAAGAGGTTTTATTCTTTCAAAATTAAGATCAATTCAGTATAATGCAATTATCTGTTCACTGACATTACATGGAAATAGTGCACTTTTAGTCATACATGAATATTTCCCTAATACTGGGAAGTAAGAAAAGATTAGAAATATCCATTAAAATAAGGGAGATAGTGAGTAAAAAATGTCATTGGTCACTTGTACACAATATCACATAATACAGTATGTTGACTATACTCCAAAACAAATAGTCATATTTCTCACTGTGTTTAACTCCTGCATTTTTATTATTCTGATAACACTTTAAAAATGCATTTAAAGTTCAAACTCTTAATAAATCCCTGATATTCACTGTATTCTGTGATGTTCAACTAAATGAAAATTTAAACCTAAACCATAACAATTGAACTCTGACTGTAAAATGAAAAAAAAAAAAAACAACAATTCTACATACTGCATTACATCTTGGCATTTTATGCTATATATGCCTGTCTATTAAAAGTAGAAAACAGTCACTCACTAAGAGCAGAAAGGAGGACAAAAAAAATTATAATTCAATTAGAAGTCTTTTTAAATTTATTTAATTTGAGGTGTTCTAAGTCACTATATAAAATATCACTAAGGAATATCACTCAATTTTTAATGTAAGTATAAAGGACTATGAAATATAAATGTTAAATACTAAAACTGTTTAATCTTTTAATAATTCTATATAATTTTCATAATTTGTATTTTCTTAATTATCAATTTTCACAATTTGTTTTTAAACAAAAATGTTATTATTTTTATATCCCTTTAAATCTGGAGTTTTCTTGCAAATATTAATTTGTATTTTATTCTTTCCTAAGTCAGTCTTGCAAATCATGTCTATATTAATCTTAACTACAAAACACTTTTGCTAGGCAGATTCTTTCAATTCTATTAATTGTTCCATTTATGGTTAATTGATTTATGATTTCTCACATTTACTTTGTTTCTCGAAAGTCTTGATAAAATGATTATTTTATTTTGAAATTGTGGGAGGGCTCTGCCTGCAGAGCCCCCTGCCCCCTCCCAGCTGCCATGGAAGAAAATAATGCTACCAAGACATGACCTGCTTGGGGAAGAAAGGTGGCTAATTTCTCAAAGGAGCAGGGCCAACAGCCTTTTCCTCAATGGGCTTTTATTGGGTTCATTTTGCACAAAAATAGAGGTAAAGCTCATTAATCATTGTCAGGCAGAAAGGGTCAAACAATAGATAACAAAGAACTCTGAAGGCCTATTCTGAGTCAGGGTCAGATAGCTAAAGAGCTACAAAACTTTGAGGAACAAACTCACTTCTTGCTTGGACCCTTATTTAATTGAGAGCATTCTAAACAAAGCAGGTTTCACAGGATTTTACATATTCTTTCTTAGGCCTGATTGCCCTAGGGAACCCATCCTTTCCAGAACAGGGCAATACCCACCATGAGCATTGTCTCAAGCTTAAGGCATTGGCTCAGGATTCAGTCAGGCAAGGAAAGTGAGGCAGCCAAGAGATTAGGAGACTTCTTGCAGACAGAATCAGGACTCAGGCTATGTCATAATAGCAAGGAAGCGAGGGTCCATCACCCCCCTCTTTGATGCAGACCCTCGAGTCCTTCCTTGAGGGCCTCCCAAGTGACTGTGTCTGGCTTAGGTTGCCCCCCCCTCTGAGGGGTCTTACCCATCATTGACTAATCAACCAAGCATTGGGGGCCAGAGATGGGTGAAGCAGAAGCAGCGCTCTTGCCAGGGAGATAAGCTTTGTCTCCTTATCGGCTCACAGTCCAGAGGTCTCTCACTCAGCCTTAGCCATTGGGGATTTACAGCTCCTGAAACCAGGCAGAGTGGTTTCCAGCATAAAATAATTTTATTTTCTTAATTATAACGATGGTTATAAAAATTACCTATGAGGATCATTGACATCACAAAAATTTGTGTTCTAATATTCTTAATGTTTATTTTTAATCACCTATTTCAGTTTTGTTTTCTTATTGAAATTTATAATACATTTTTATTTTAAGGGTACAAACATAAAAAGCAAAAACAAAACACTGTTTATCTTTTAATTTTAAACTTCTAACTTGACTGTAAAATGCTCAGAAAATAACACCTACACATAATTTTTAATTTTTGATAATTGTTAGTATTTTTATTCCTGGATATAAATTCATATTTAGGAGATATTTCAGAGATATTTGAAGATAAAATATCTCTGCTTTTTAAGTGCAGCTTTATATTTCCACAAAAATTGAAAAATCTCTGTTTCATTTATTTTTAAATTTATTTTTTTAATTTTTATTGCTGTTTAATTACAATCATCCCAATTTTTCCCTCATCACTCTTCCCTACCCTACCCACCTCCAAGCTCCCTCAGTCAATCCCTACCCTGTTTTCCATTATCATGGGTCCTTTATACATGGTCCTTGACTAGACCCCTCATTTTTATTTTTCAAATTAAATTTTACATAAAATATTAATCTGTATTAGTTTCAGATGTACAGCATAGTGGTTACATAATCATATACTTTCCCCCTTACATTTTGAATACCACCTGACCCTATGCATAGTAATTATGATATTATTGACTATATTTCCTATACTGTAATTTACATGTCCGTGATTACTTCATAACTACCAATTTTACTACTCAATGCCTTCATCTATTTTACCTAGCATGCCCACTCCCTTCCCTGTGTAACTATCAGTCTGTTCTCTTTATCTATGAATCTGTTTCTATTTTGTTTGTTTGTTTGTTTCTTCAGATTCTATATGTGAGTGAAATCATATGGTATGGAAAAGTCCATAAAATGACCTATAATTTTAAACAATTGATAAAGTGGTTTTGTTTGATTGCTTGCTGTTTTAGGAAGTAATTCTTCCCATTTATTTGAAACTTTACAGATATATTATCAATTAATTGTCTTCAAATTTGAAGTTATAAGTTATGGAACTGTGGTCAAAATGAAGGCATAGGCAGATACACTTTGCCTCCTCATACAACCAAAAGGGCAATAACAAATTTAAAATAAAAAATAATCAGAACTGCCAGAAAATCAAACTGTGTGGAAATTCAATAACTAAGGAGTTAAAGAAGAAACATTCATCCAGACCTATAGTAGGGGCAGAGACAGGCAGCTGGGGCCGAGAAGACTCTTGGCAAGACAGTGGATAGAAGACTGGGGCAGGTTAAGTGATGGCTGGAAGAGTGGGTGATCCCACGTTTGCTTGCAGATAAACTGGGAGGAAGAACTGGGGAGCATGACATACCACACAACCCACGGTTTCGGTGAGGGGAAATAAAGCCTTAAAACCTCTAATTGAAAAAATCTGTGGGGGTTGAGGTAGCAGGATAAATTCCCAGCCTCATAGTACAGTTTGTTGGAGAGACCCACAGGATCCTAAAATGTACACAAAACTACCCACCCAGGAATCAGCACAAGAAGGGCACAATTTCCTTGTGGGTAGCAGGGAATCAACTGAAAGCTGGCCAAGAGCTGATCAAGTGGCATTGCTCCTTCTTGGACCCCCTCCCCCACATACAGAGCCACAACACAGCCAAGTGGGTTGCCCCACCCTGGTGTATACCTAAGGCTTCACCCCTTTCTAAGTAACAGATGTGCAGAGACAAAACATATGGCCCAAATGAAATAAAAAATCAAAGCTACAGAAAAATAGAACTAAGTGATGAAGAAATAGCCAGACTATTAGATGCAGAGTTCAAATTACTGGTAATTAGGATGCTCACAGAAATGGTTGAGTATGGTCACAAAACAGAGAAAAAAGTGGAGGCTATGAAAAGTGACATGAAGGAAAATGTACAGGGAACCAACAGTGAAGGGGAGGAAACTGGGACTCAAATCAATGGTTTGGAGCAGAAGGATGAAATAAACCTTCGACCAGAACATAATGAAGAAACAAGAATTCAAAAAAATGAGGAGAGACTTAGGAACACCCAGGACAACTTTAAATGTTCCAACATCCAAATCATAGGGGTTCAAGAAGGAGAAAAGAAGAGCAAGAAATTGAAAACTTTTTTGTAAACATGATGAAGGAGAACTTCCCTAATCTGGCAAAGGAAATAGACTTCCAGAAAGTCCAGGAAGCTCAGAAAGTCTCAAAGAAGTTGGACCCAAGGAAGCACACACCAAGGCACATCATAATTACATTACCCAAGATTAAAGATAATGAGAAAATCTTAAAAGCAGCAAGAGAAATGGAGAGAGTTACCTACAAAGGAGTACACATAAGACTGTCAGCTGATTTTTCAAAAGAAGCCTTGCAGGCAAGAAGGGGCTGGAAAGAAGTATTCAAAGTTAGGAAAGGTAAGGTCCTACATCCAAGATTACTCTATCCAGTACAGTTATCATTTGGAATCCAAGGGCGGATAAAGTGCTTCCCAGATAAGGTCAAGTTAAAGGAGTTCATCATCACCAAGCCCTTATTATATGAAATGTTAAAGGGACTTATCTAAAAAAAATAAGATAAAAAATATGAACATGAAAATGACAACAAACTCACAACCATCACAACTGAACCTAAAAAGGCAAAAACAAACTGAGCAAACAACTAGAACAGAACAGATCACATGGTGGGTTATTGGCAGGGACGGGGAGGAGGGAGAATCAAGGAAAAGATAGGGGATAAGAAGCACTGATGGCAGGTACAAAATAGACAGGGTGAGGTTAGGAATAGTGTGGGAAATGGGGAAGCCAAAGAACTTATACGCATGACCCATGGACATGAACCAAGGTGAGGGAATGATGGTGGGAGGGGGGTACAAGGTGAAGGGGAATAAAGAGGTGAAAAAATGGGAAAATTCTAATAACATATTCAATAAAATATATTAAAAATAAAAAGAAACTTAAAGCTATGTTATGCTCATTTCTTACTCAAATCGATTTTCTAATAATTTTCATATTCTGAATCACATTATTTTATTCATTTGTTTTCTTGATTGTGTCATTTGCTTATTATTTTCAATATATTATTTCTTCATAGTTTTATGCCTATTGAATCATTATAAGTCTGATAATATACTTGCTAGAAATTGTTTGAGTAAAAATAATCTAGATTAAATATTGTCATATCCTCGCCCTGGCTGGGTGGCTCAGTTCATGTGGAGCATTGTCTCACACACTAAAAACTGTGGGTTTAGTTCCTGTTCAGGGTATGTTTGAGACACAACTGATTGATGTTTCTCTCTCACGTTGATGTCTCTCTCTCTCTCTCTATCTCTCTCTCTCTGTTTAAAATCAATAAACATATCCTTGAGTAAGAGTTTTAAAAAGTAATGATCATACCCTAATGTTTTTTTTTTTTTTTTTTCTGGTTGATTTGGGTTATAAAACATTGTACTCAACTTTAACAGCTTAGAACAATGTTTTCTCTCCAGGCAGTTAGGCCTTCCATTGTTCAGAAGGAGCAGTTTAAACATATCTGGGCTCACAGGACGAGATAGTTTAAGGATTGATTTAAAGAAATATCATCAATGGCAGAATAAAATTATTGTGGTGTTATAAATACAGTGTTGCAGTGATGATGAACATCCATTAGATTTTGTGCAGATATTCAAACTACTGTTATGGTTTGAGGAAATCTCTCCTTACGAGTAACAATTCTTTTGTTGTCAGTTGGTTCTTTCACAATATTTCACCAGATAATGGGATTTGAGCAACAGAAGATAAATTGTAAAGAAAGTCCAGGACAAAGTTTATGTTATTATATTGCTTATGACCTTGCATTTCTTGCAACCGCACTATTCTACATGTTTAATGTCATTTTCAGGTCAAACGTCCATAGAACATCACGTGAAGAGGCAGTAATATATTGTGTGGTATTGCTGTTTGTGTGAATGGACTGACCATAATGTAATCTTATAAATGAGCATCTTAGAAACATTAACCAGTTCACTATCGATAGATGTGAAGATAAAGATGTGGAATTAAAACAGATCTCCTCATATATAAGTAATCAATAGTGTGCAACAGAAAACTGTCTGTTTAGAACCAAATGGTAACTTGTATTTTAGCCTCAGTAGAAAGTCCAAGAGGATAAAGAGTCAAATATTAATGAAATGCACATTCCCAATTATTTTGTGTATAGACAGTCATCTCCTGAAGTACTCAGTTTCTTTCAGTGGTTTTAAAGAAATATAGTTACCAAACTCCAACTACTGAGTTGTAGTAAATCACATTATTATTTTTCACAAATAATATCTTTCTTCTTCACAAAACTTGTTTTTAACCTTATCATGTATTGTGAATTGATTATAACCATCAATGTTTGGGTTTCTTTTTTATTTAAAAAATAATGCAACTGCTTGAACTATTTACACATTATCATGAGCTACATTTTCAATTTTTAACTTTATTGCAATTAATGCAACTTACATCAATATTGTAATTAATATGTTCATCAAATAACCAAATATATGTATATATGCATTCAAAATTTAAATTATGCATATATGAGAATACTGGTAAAACATATATGGATGTTAATGGATTAAATGACTGAATTAAACTATATTGTTTCCCATGAATTCTGAAACAACACATGCAACTAAGTTCAATGTGGACAAATTAGGAAGGAAGTCACACAGATGATTGAAATCACGAGAGTTGAAACATAGCCAGGGAAAAAACTGATTACTGATGAATTGTGAGTGACACTACAGACTTTCAAATAAAAGAATTCATAACAAAATTAGTTGTATGTCCCTTTAAAAAGCCTATAAAGTGGAGAAGAGATTATATAATGAGTTACCACAGAAAATGAACAAAAAACTTAAATGCATTAGAAACCCAAAACCAGATGTCCACTTGAAATTAAAAGCTAAAGGGTACAAGCACCATCATAAACATTATCAAACAAGATCTATGTATATTCTATATATTCACTTTGTGGCCTGTGAATAATTTTATTCAAGTTAATTCACTATTAAACACAAAGGCCAGTAACCAGACCCACACTATGGGGTCCAGTGTCAAAATTTAGTTGAAAATAAATAGTTCTACCCACAGACACATAAACAAGAGCCAGGAAACATCAACCAACCATGTAATTTTTCATTCTAGCTAGTGATGAAAATGATAAAAATATTCTTGAATGTTAGAAGGAAAACTCTAAACCAAGTTACATATGCAAATTTTATTTTGTTTTAGTTTCATTAAATCTTTTTCAGTTTCTTTAACTTTGTGTGTGTTTCATTAATGGATCTTAAAGTTAAAATAAAATATCAGGTCTTACTGTTTATTATTATTATCAGCTAATTCACATTTTTTTTAATTTTCCACAATATTACCATAAATTATTCTAGTAGATATTTCCCCACTTTATAGAATGTGTTTTCTAATGACATACAATGTAAGTAAGATATTTAATGTTTCACTCCTGAAATGTTGGTAGAAGGAGATGGACTTGTAATAAATCAAATGAGCTAGCATAAAATATCTGGAAAGAATATAGTATGTTGAAGAATAGCTTGTTAACAACCATCTTTTTATCTGTTGCCTCTGACTTAATCTTATGCAATTCCTGTATATATAACCTAAATATACAGCATAGAATTTGGATATAACTAGAAGCAGGCAGTACTAGAGAGAACCCTGGGAGTCTCTGCTATGGACAGGATGGAATAAAGAACACCTATTGACATTTCACTCTTCCACTTTTTTTTTAACTTAGACCAGGGCATTTTTGACACAGACAATTAAGAGAAAAAAACAGCCCTTCAGTCAGCTTATCAATATTAACTCTGCCTCTTTCTCCACTTGCCTTTCCATCACATCCTTGTCACTTTCTTTCTCTCCTTCAATGCCTTTCTTCTCATTACTTCCATCCACGTTATCACCCTGTTGGCTTTAGGAAAGTGCAAAATAATTATATTGGAGGAATGAAGAAAATCCATTCAAATGCCTTGTTTTCTCAACTCAAGCTGAATTTGGCTGTCTCTTACCAGATTTAATGACAGAATAGAGACTCATGAGTAAACACTTGAGTCTATAAAATTAAACAAACAAGCAGACAAACAAGCAATGCCACATTGCCTGAGCCTGTGTCTACCTATCCGTTGGAGCAAAGAGGTGAATATTTCCTGTGGAGGTCTTTTTTGCTTGTCTCTACTTAGTCGATATACAATTTGATTAGTGGTGTTAACTTCATTCAATTAACCAATCGTTAACAATGCATGTCTTTAAAAACAAATGATGAGTTCTCAGGCAATAGGTTTTTGTAAACTTAGGGGAAAATGGCAGTAGTGGTAGGTATAACATTAGCCCGAGGATATGCCTGCTAGTTGATAAATGACAGTCCTTTGTCCTCCACTGACACCATTAAAAAAAAGTATAAAGCCTTATTTTCAAACATCGCAGTAGAATATGTTCACTGTAAATAATATCACCTTAGTTTGTGTTTGTTTCCCTCTTTAATAACACATTCTTAAAATCTACAGCCTTTTAAATGAAAGTGTTGAACCTTGTTCTGCAGAATAATTTATAAATAGAAAAACAGGTATTTTTTAAGATTTTATTCATTTGTTTTTAGAGACAGGAGAAGAGAGGGAGAAAAACATGGAGAGAACATCAATATAAGAAACAGATCAGTTGCCTCCTGCAAGTGCCCCTACAAGGGACCAAACTTGCAAACCAAGCATGTGCCTTGGCTGGGAATCATGAACTGGCAGCCTTTAGCTTGGTGGTACGATGCCCAACCAACTGAGCCACACCAGTCTGGGCCTGAAGATGTTTTATGGCATCAGTGCATATCAGACACATAATGAAGAGCTTATGAGATAATATTATTTTTTTAGAGGTTCTGTGAAAGGAGAAGGAAAGATAGAGGGATAAGCAGTGATCTGCCACACCGGAAACTCTGTACATTGCAGCCGACAGTGATGTAACTAAATGCCAACCTCAGCACTGTTGGTGATACAAACACTCTGCCTCAATAGTGGTGACATGACCCAAATAGAGCAGGAACTGGCTAACCCAGATATGCTCTTTGTCTTATCATTAGCTCTCCTTTAAAAGAGCAATCTTTGAAATAGAGGATGGGCAAAATTTATGTTATTGAAGTATCTGAATTCATGTTAGGACTTTTGATTAAGTCTACTAATCACCAAAAGCAAAACATCAATATACTATCTGTTTGGGTAAAATTTGTTAAACAGCCAACAAACTGTTAGCCATAGTTTTAAATCATTGGGAAAAATCTTGATTACTCTTCTGGACACAGACATTATTTTACCTGTCACTAATTCTCCCTTTCTGACTGAGGCAGATGGAATTTTGGCACTATGTTTGATTTGGTCTTAGCATGGGTATAGTGCTTTCTTAGCTTCTTGACTTTGGGCTGGGCCGTATGGGGCTTGCTTTGATTAGTGGCACATAGTGATCTCTGACAGTGTGCCATTTTTGAATCTATGCCTTGGGAAGCCTCGTATGGTTCTGTGTCCTGTTGTGCTTTTGTCATTGTTATGAGAAGCAATGTTTTGTCATTCTTTGATGAAGGTATAAATAGCTGGTGATAACTCAACAGCATGTTCTCCAAACTAATATAAATCTGAACTTTGAAGTCACATTTCCCTTAAAAATCCACTTAAAATATTTTAGTAACTCTCTCCACCCCACTCTAGACATGATCTATCTGGAAAAATTATCTTAAAATCTGCTCATTTGTCTCAAGACACTTAAAACTTGTTAACATTGCACTTTTTTTTGCCTACTCCAGTTTTATCCTCTTAAAGATAAGGATGCTCTTGAGTCACCTTTGTATGACACTGAAGTAAATGGTCACTGACATTCCCATGAAGTTTGCTTGGTCTCCACTATGCCATGGCAAACACCGATGAGATTGTTGACTTGAGTTACTAGTTCAGTGTGTATCCAAAGTCTAAATAGCTCATGAAGATGTAGATCTGCATTCTCTCACCAGCACAGCCGCTGTGCCTAGAACCCAGCAGCTCAGGGACTGAGACACAGTATGTATCTCTATGGGAAAAGAAACCAAACCACTTCAGTCAAGAAAAAAATTATGTCAGGTTAGTAAGAAATGAGACAATGTCTCATATATTTTTGAACATCTAGTGGGGCAAGATACCAAAAACAAATTTGGATATAAAACCAGAGTAATACTGGCATCACCAATACAGACCAGAATTTATTTAGTTATGCTGCATAAAAAGGAAGATTGCTTACAGTTCTCTGGTGTGCTACTGCCATTGCTATTGATTGGAACAGGTAGATTTAGACAACTTGCTGAGGGGATAGACTTAAAATAGTCAATTTTAATAGCATTTCTATTTTAGAAGAAATCTGTACAAGATGTAATCCAAAGCATTGCTTTTGAGTAGTTAGGCCTTCATGAATTCCTGTAAAATTTTAACTTTTTAACAGAAGAATGTGAGTATAATAAAGAGAGTCTGTGTGCAATATAACAAAACTCTGTATGTCTAATACTACATTATTCTTGCCATCCACTGTTAACAGGCAAAAGATCTCAAATGATCATGCATGGCAAGATTTATATTATAAATACTGGAGACCAAATGCTAGTTATTGATTTGGAATGCCATGTTCAGATGTAATTGAATGACCTTATCTGCCAGTGTCATCCAAGGGACTGGGACTATGTGAGTTACACAAGCCAAGTTTTACTTCTTTGTGCCAATCAGAGATGATTTAGCCTGAGACCTCTCTCATGCAAATTTCACATTTTATTTCATTCAAAGACTGAACACCAAAAAGTAGAGCTTATACAATGAAGTGTAAAAGCAATTTAAACTCACAGTAATTATGCGCAAGGAAACAACTATGGACACTATTCCCTGATAAGAAGAATATAGACGTTTTTGAAGGTGATAAATTATTTTCAAAAAATTTTAACTTCATTGTTACCATTGACATTATTACAGATGCGCCCATTTCCCTTCTTCTGTTCACCTCCTCCCAGCTCCCACCCGCTTCCCTCTGGCCAGCCAGAGGGAAATGTTGTATGTGTCTGTGGGTCATACACATTGGTTCTTTACTTAATCCCTTTTCCTTCTTTCATCCAACCTCCTCCCCTCTGACAGCTGTCAGCCTGTCCATTGTGTCTATACTCTGTTTTTATTTTGTTTGTCAGTATGTATGTTATTAGCTATTGTTCACTAGATTCCATATATAAGTGAGAATATATGGTGATAAATTTTAATGCTTTTTTAAAGAAGTAAAAACATATCCAGACTCCCTTTATCTGGTTCTTGTTGAAATTCTTTAGTCTTCAAGAAAAGTTCTACAGAAAACTGAGATTTCATAGCGGTCTAGAGGACCAGAGGATGTGTTCAAGAAAACTATAGGCCTAAAATTTTTGGCTCCTGTGCTCAGAAGGATTTTAACATATACCCATGGAATTAATGGACTTACCAACCACCTCATTACCAAGAAGTAGCTGGCCTGATGCAGTGGCTTGACAAGGACTAAAAGTATGACATAAGCTGGGAAACAATATTGAAAGGATGGGAGTTTCTGTGATGGGAGGCATTTTATACTCTGAATCAGAAAGCATAATATGACCCTTTCACCCCCATAGTCATAGAACCACACAATCAAGGAGTGGCCATGGGAGTGACTTCTCTCACTACTCTTCATAACCAGCACTCAAAGAATGTTTGCTTTTTGTCTGGAAACTTTGAGCTCTGTTTGTAAAATGAACTTAATTTTCAAGGGGAAAATGCTTTCTTCATGAAAATGCAACACTCATAAAGACTCATGAATGGACTGAACTGGAAAACAAGAATTCTGCCTAGCAATTCTGGCCTCCATATGCACTGAACAAACAGACAGATAAAGTTACTCTGATGGATGAGGTTACCAACAGACGGTTGTTTTTCTTCCACACAGTGGGAACATAGAGAACTCAATGCTTTTAGGAAGACAACTTTGTAACACTTTTACACACAATAGTAAAGGTAATTGAAAAACTAGAACAACCAAAAAAGAACTACTGAAGACTCAACTCCTTCAAAAATGAATGGTTTGAGTTGTCACACTTGATAAAGAATACTATCTAACTGCTGTTGTGGCTGAAAGCAAATACAGTATGGGATAGGTAGCAGAAGAATAAATTTGCAGAAATCAAATATAGCCTTAGGATCAATCACAGAAGTGAGGACTATGGTAGCTCTGCATATATTTTCTTTGTTTATTACTTGTGTATACACATTATCTATTTTTATCTCTCTTCCCATTTACTGTTTTATATACAACTATTGCAGGTTGACCTTACAGTTTTTTCCTTAGGTAATCTATAGTCAGTGAAACGGTGGCTGAATTTGAGTAGTAGCTAACTAATACAGCTGTTGATGGATACAATGGCAACAAGGATTTTGTGTTCCCCTCATTTGGGGGGAAGATAAGAACTTCATCCTTTCGACAAAGAATAATTATATATGTTAGGTGGAGACTTGAAGCTATCTTTGTTGTTTTATGGAAGTTTAAACATTTGAGCAAAGCTGTGTATGGAATGTGAATAGCCATTAGTGTAGAATGTGTGACATTTGTGCATTTATTGACTGTTAGCTACATAGAAATACGTTTTTTCCTCTGTGATGTTATTCCAGACCTGGATATGTCATTCCCAGGCCAGCTGATGTTGAAGTTAAATGAGCTTTGTCAAGAGAGAGTGCTAGAGGGATACTGCACAACTAATGCAGGGTAAAGGGTTGAGATGTTTTGGGCCTGGCAAGAGGCAGATTAGAAAGTGAAGTCCTAGTACTATTAACATCAGAGGCAGTCTCATGAGCCAGCTGAAGCCCAAACACTCTGGTGAGGTTCTCTGCTACCCAGTGGGCTGCTGCTGTGAGCCAGCTATAGCTTAAACACTTACAGGAGGTTCTCCACCACCTGGAGGGCTGACTCACATCCTTCAGCAAATTCACTTACCACAGCCGTCTAAGTGTCTTTCCCCAAAGAGGTCTAAATCCCAGACTTTGAGTCTGACTCCCAGCTTCAGTTTCTAAGTTCTTTTCTGATTCATTTTTCCTCACATATAAAGAGCAAAAAACATATACATTTGCTATTTCTGCACACCTTAAAGTCACTTTTCACCAATTAACAATTCTTAATATTAAATTTCCCACGTTCATACTATTATGACAGAAGACATACTACTATGTCTTCTGATTTGGACCTAATATGACCAACTTTTTTTTGTTACACCTTGATTCTCTATTACTCCTGACATTTATTTCCATTTTTTTTCTATTTCTATTATCCCATTTCAATTATTGTCCTTAATATAACATTTTAAAGCTTGAGCAATAATGATATTTGCAGAGTATTATGTTTTTCATTTTTAAAGCATTTTATTTTTAATTATTTTTTAAAAGATTTTTTTACTTATATATTTTTAGAGAGAGAGAAATGGAAGGAGAAAGAGAGTGAGAGAAACATCAATGAGTGGCTGCCTTTTGCACACCCCACATCTGGAGACCTGGTCTGCAACCCAGGCATGGGTCCTGACCAAGAATAGAACTGGCAACCCTTTGCTTCCCAGTTTGGTGCTCAATCCACTGAGCCACACTAGCCAAGGCTGTTTTTAATTTTTAAAGAAAGATAAATTAGTTTTTTTTTTTATTAGGAAAAATAGTATTTTTAAAAAATGTTAGCTATATTCATTTTCTTGTGCTAAGCAAGTCTTTGGCTATTAAGATTCTTGAGCCAGTATCAAAGTCCAGGTTTAACGTACTGGACTGATCTTTATATCTAATTGTGATTTCTCCAACTCCAAAAGAGTTCTGTCAGATATCTCCCATAGAGAGAGAAAGTATGAAACTATTAATCTCTATGCTTTTAGAAAATAAAGTTTAGCTCAGTGTGATCAATTAATTTGGATAAGTTCAGGAAGAGGAAATATTAAGCTATATAGACAATTTAGAATAAAAGGTAAAGAAGGAGACCTCACAGGTCAATATGAGTCATATGATCGCCTCCATGCTCAGCCCACAGGAGAGGTCCAAACTGGAACCTAAATATTGCATACAGTCAAACCTCAAGACAGAAAGACAAAACTGTCACTGAGTAATAACTAACTCTTTCATATTCATTGTCTATGTATATGATTTTTGTTTTGATTCATACTTCTATTTTTAATTTATTACCACAATCAGCCAAAAAGTTTGGTCTATCTTAAAATGTCAGAATTTTACAATGAAATTACCAAGGCAGGAAAATATTCTATATTATTAAAAAACCTCCTTAATTATCTTGGAGGAAATTTTCCCTTTATTGTTGTTTATATTGAACAGGCAATATACAGAATTAAACAAAAATGCACTGATTTATCAAGTGGAGAGTATATTACTAATATTGGATTTACCAATGATGCTGATATAATTTGAAATAGTGGGCAGGCTTTACATTATGATAGAATAAGTAGATAGTATTTTAAAACTAATTTTATGAATAATAGTATTTATTAATATCTAATCATAGTAAATGTGATAAATCCCTTTTTGCCTTAATAGATTTGCATTTTTGAGTTACTTACTCAGATATGAAGATGAAGATATTTTACTTCCTTTAGATGCCACCAGATGAAGACCTGTAAAACAGATGGAGGGCACAACCTCAGATGGAGCCTTGGTGGAGACAGATTTGTCATCAAATCTCTGCAAGTTCGATTTTACCACTTCATGTGGTAAAATTACACCTGTACTGCTTGATAATGTACTTTGCTGCCACGCAAGAGACTTTATAACCCTGTAAATGCTATTTTGTTATCTTTGCAATGTGCCTTAAAACCAGAGTAAAATAAAGGGACTGGAGTATTGTAGAGAGATAATGTCCACAGAGGGTGCACAAGATAATTTAACAAGACCTCTTCCTGACAAAATTCCTATGTTTTATATTCTAGCTGTATGTTCCTCAGGGGTGAAAATGGGTGTTTGCCATTAAAGATTGATTTTCTCAGTTTCTTATGATTATAAACACACCTGTTCAAAAGAACTTCATGATGATAGACTGCATAAATTTTGTGCCGTTTTTCCTCATGTACCCTGTATTTTGTCTAGAACAGGAGTTGGTCTATTGACAACTGATTCTCAAACAGCAAGTTCTTCAAGGAGTGGGATTTGAGATATTCGTTATATAATCTCAGCTTACTTAAAAAAAAATGAGACTTTGAACTAGCACACCCATGTCTGGCTGCTTTTGTGCTTTAAGAACAATCTGTACTCTGAATATAATCTATTATATTATATTTATGCATGTCTTGATATGACATTTCATAGCTTAAAAATGTAAATAATGAGCTCTTGGTCTACTTTTACTATATTTTATATCCATACAATAGAAATCCTCAATTCAATATTCACGGGAATAAAAATTATGACACTATGTAACAAGCTAAGTCTATGGTTTCTATAAAGTGTTCACAGGATTAAAATAAAACTCTAACAATTTTGCATTTCTAAAAAT
>PVKM010023177.1:0-21401 GCA_004027735.1 Carollia perspicillata | reverse complement strand
ATGGTACATATATACAATGGAATTCTATGTGGCAGAAAGAAAAAAAGAGCTCCTACCCTATGCAACAGCATGGAAGGAACTGGAAAGCATTATGCTAAGTGAAATAAGCCAGGCAGTAAAGGACAAATACCATATGATCTCACCTTTAACAGGAACTTAAGCAACTAAACAAACAAGCAAGCAAAATATAGCCAAAGACATTGACATAGAAAAGGGGATGACAGTATCCAGAGGGGAGAGGGGAGGGAATTTCAGGGGAAAAGGGAGGGGATTATACGAACAAGTATAAAGGACACATGGACAAAAACTAAGGGGTGTGGAAAGGGGAGGGACGGGGGGAGTACTGGGGGGTGGTCTGGGATGGGAGTAAAAGACAGAAAACTGTACTGAAAAACAATTAAAATTAAAAAAAAATAAATAAAATAAAAATAAAATGAAGTTAAAAGTCCAACAAATAATACCTTATATTCTGGATGTCTCACTCAAGTGGAAGGTTCAGCATCGCTTTCTTCAAGTTATAACTGCTTCCAGGCGATGCTGTGTTCTTTCACTAGCTAATTTTAAATTTGGTTTCATAAGTTGTTATTCATTTAAGGCCTCCATAACCTTTTGAAAATCAGCATGTTAGCTTGTTTCCTCAAGGTTCCAATACATCTGCTATGAAAGTACCCCTAAATTAAAATACATTCGTTATGACTTTGCCCCAACACACCTCTCTCCTTGGTCTGAGGGCTGTTTCCTGTGATCCAGAATGTGCACTCAGATGTGGCCTCAGCACAGAGTGCACCTTCTCAGCACGAGCAGTCTGGTCAATAAGTAAACAGCATGAGTCAATGAGGAAGATTTGGGAGAGATCTTAATTAAAGAAGCCACTGCTGATACAAATTATGTTTCAGGTATCGTGATAGTGAAGGGCATGCTGGTGGACAGAGATGAGCAGGAACCAGTAGGCAGTCACTCCATCAGTCCTGAGTCCTTCCAACCTCTCCTGGTGTTTGTTCCAGAACAGATAGGGGGATCTAAAGTGATCAGCATGAGCTCAGGCACACCTCTCCAATACACTCATGATTTTGCCCCATTTTTTTACCAGTTCAAGTATTGCTCAATCACTAGAATTCTCTCTTACTTCTTTTTAAAACTTAGATATTTCTTTGGACTTCCTAACCTTGAAATAGGCAAATAATAAAACAAATCCACAATATGACTTACACAAAATTTTATTTCTGCTATTATTACATGATAAAGGTTTTGCTAATGAGCCAAGGAAATGTGTCATTAAGAAGCAACCTCATCAACCTTTCCTATGTATGTGAAAGCCTGCTTAAAGCTGCACCTGCATATCCAGATGAGAATTGCTGCACGCATCTCATAGAAAAGAAGATTTAAAATTTGACAGAGTATAAAAAATTAAACAGGAGTAAGGATGGAATAGAGGGGGAATGGGAGAGATTAGGAGCACAGAAGGGGGAATGGGAGAAGGGGTGGAAGAGAGATGAGTGGGAGCAGAAAACCCACAGTCCTCTGGCAGTACTCTGA
Source organism: Carollia perspicillata (assembly GCA_004027735.1). Taxonomy (NCBI): domain Eukaryota; kingdom Metazoa; phylum Chordata; class Mammalia; order Chiroptera; family Phyllostomidae; genus Carollia; species Carollia perspicillata. The sequence continues at coordinate 19,865 of PVKM010023177.1, read as the reverse complement.
GCCATCTCAAGTCCCTAGCCAGGGTCCCCAAGGGATTTACTCTGACATATGATTTAAAGAGACATCCATCTGTGATGTCAGCAGTTTCCAGCATCCAGCTAATGGGCCTTCAAAGATCAATATGCAGACTTATCCACTGTAATGTCGGAAAACCTACTCCTTCCTCTAATAGCTTCTGTAGGCCAGAAGGAACGGCTGATGGTAAATAACTATTTCTAACCCACATTCAGAGAGGCACAGATGCCACAGTGAAAAAGGTATTTCTCTTCTTTTTGGACCTTTACTTATGGGTAAAGATGTTGTTTCTGAGGAAGCTTGAGAGAAATCAGCAGAGCAGCTTTATGGTAGCCATGCCATTTTTTCTACCTATGTCCGTGTCAGAGTATGGACGAAGTCAAGAGCATCCCCACCCAGGCGACTTTGTCATCTCAAGCTGTGTAGGGATGACAGCTGGGGCTTTTTCAGCCACTGTGCAGTACCACTATTGTTCGGGCAAAGAAGTTAAAAACTCTCCAGATATTTAACAAAATAGCTTATAGCAAAGTTATAGTAATTTAGAAGATGTTAATTAGAATATAGTTATGATTATTAATTAAATCTTATAACCTTAGAGGTGGGACAGTAGCAGAAATTTACGATTTATTTGTGTGACAGTAGGCTGTATTAAATGTGCATAATTAAATACCTCATCACTGGTTATTCCTGAATGCCTAAGTGGCCTCTATGGTAACATTATTTTAAGAACCTGATCTGCCTCCGTGCCCACTCACAGACTGGTCAGGAGGGAATGGAGATGTGACACTGCACTTTTATTTTACTTTCTCTTGTTCCTCAAGAAATTAAAGGGGCATGAATCTGAGTTTAGAGGAATAGTAATTTTCTGACATATTTTGTTGTTAATTCAAATGTAGACTAAAGTTAATTTTTTATTTGATAACAAAACAGAAAGACCACTGGAGATTCTCTCCATATCTTTCTCATTCCATTGTGTGCCATTAGTTTATATCCAAATGAAAAATCAAGTGTAGACACGTGCTGTCCTCTATTTGAAAACCTATCTCTGCACCAGAGCACATCTCCATGTAGACTTAGAATTGGAGGGTAAACTTTACTTGCCTGATATGCTGAAAGAAGAAGATTATGTTCCTAAGGAAAATATAATTTTGACACAGATATATAATATACATTATGTGATATGTTCAGTGTGTCTCTTCTTTTGAGTACCAACATTGAGATCCAAGTCATGTACGAAGGTTATCAGCACCCAACTCAGCAAGAAGGGCCAGCTGTTTGCAATCTATGAAATGATATAAACCAGCACATGAAAATTCAGTCTAAAGCCATTGCCAGCTGACAGTTCCACGGACCTGAACTTGGCATGCACACTTAAATATTATCTTACCTGAAATCTACCAGCAGGAGGAATTGGTTAACTACTTGAAAATGAAGGTTTGGGACCCATTCAGTCAATTCACGTCTCTTTACTACTCCGCTGCTTTCCATTATGGAAAATCACTCTTTCTACCAAATGGCATTCGAATGCATGGGTAACAAAGTTCTAAAATGACTGTGTAAATTCCAACCTGTTAGGCTCACACATGAGTCAGGGATTTGGGTTTGATAAATATGTTAGTCTCCCTATGCGATGTTACTCCAATAAGTCATGGAGCCTGAAGGGTATAACATCTGAACACTCACTTTCCTTCTCCACAACTCTCCTTCCTCAAATCAGCCCACAATGATGCAAGAAGTTAACTGAATTCCTTGACCCAGTGTGGACGTACTCAACACAGGCCTGGCGATGAATGCAGATGCACCTCCTTATTAATTCACTGACCAGAGACACCCCCAACACAGATGGAGGAGGCCACAAACAGCACAAAGCATTTGGGGATTCAACTGCTTCAAAATGTCAACCTTTCTCCAATGTCAAACTCATGTCCAGACTTGAAGTTTAGAAATGGCACATCATGGGTCAATGTTGGCAGCTAGAAGAGGTGGTGCTCAGTACATAACATCATTTCCATTGCTTTCAAAATTTAGTTTTCACAGCATCTGAGTAAAAGAAAACATTAGCAGAGTTGTTCATTGATCCTTAAGAACAAGTCATCTCTGAGTGTTTCAGCCTGTGAGGAAGGCAGGGTGGGATTATGTCCTGTATGAAGGCTCCACTAGTCCTGGATGGCTTAAGAGAACACAAGACACTGCATATATTTTAATTTTTGTCAAATCTACAGCAGTTGTGGGCCAAGCTTAGCTGCTACCATGTGGATGATGTCAAACAAACATAGCTGATCAGGGAGGTTTCTAGAGTCCACAGCAGCTAAGTCCCTAGACAGGGAGATCCAAACCCTGTTCTTATGTTTGGTTCTGCCATAGACATGGAATGCAGAGTTGAGCAAATCATTTAATTCCTCAGAACCTAGGAAACCCACCATGTAAAATGCAAATAATGGTAATAATCGCTATCAGCATGTTCCATAAAGAAAATGCATTTACTCTTAAATTAGTGCAGAATTAATAGCTCTAATTTATGTGTGTATATGCATAAACATACATTTCAGGCTGAGCTCTTCATAAGAAACATATCATTTAAATGCAAATTGCTATTACAGTTTTGTAAATAATTTGAAACTGAATAATGGCAGTCATAAGAATAATAGATATATCTTTCTTATGCATTTTGTAACTTGCCATAATTAAGGTGTGTATGTAATTTGTGTTTATGTCGAATGATTCTTTTTCTTATGATTTCTCTTATGATATGCAAACTATAATTTGGATTGGGTTAATTGAAGGATAAGTTATTTCAGACAAATTGGGTCCTACAAGTATTGCTAAAAGACCAGCTGCAGGTTCTAGAAGAAACAGGGATGAAGTAGTGAGGCCACACAAGTGTGTGGAGAGCTGCCTATAATATACTTCCCATGTCAGAGAGGCTATTTGTTCAAAAAAAAAAGTGATGGGTATTTTTTCCAAAACCCAACTTTGTGAGCCTGTGCTGCTGAGGTGGCTTCTGTCTGGTGCTGTGTTCAATATGGGGGCATTCCAGTTTGGCAGTCTGAATTTGTCTTCATTACTGCAGGGCAGAAACATGCCAGGATCAATCAATCAATCATCAATCAATAAACAAAGAAACACAATAAAGACTTGTCATTAACTTCATTTATGTAAAGCCATATAACTAGGTTGACTACCCATGGCACAAATAAATAAATAAAGTAGAGCTCGTGCTAAAACGGCTGTATTTTCAGGGTAGCTTAACTCATAAAAACCTCACTGAACCCTGGCTGGTGTAGCTCAGTGGATTGAGTGCGGGCCTGCAAACCAAGGGATCACAGTTCGCTTCCCAGTCAGGACAGATGCCTGGGTTTCAGGTCCCAGCCCGGGACACATGAGAAGCTACCATACATTGATGTTTCTCTCCCTCTCCTTCCCTTACCCTCTAAAGATAAATAAATGAAATCTTTAAAAAAAAACTCCACTGAAAACCTAAGTAGGTAAGTGAAAGAATTGGTCTTTATTGATCATTTTTCTCTCAATGTCAGCTTGATGGACCATGGTCCACTCTGATTTCTTAGATAAGAGGGAAGGCCATCATCGTGTTCCTCTGCACAACGACATGCATTTTGTAACCTTGTTCTTCTTTCCATAAGACTGTCCCCCTGGGCAGAGTTCTCAGGGACAAGTCCATTTTTAGGGGGAGTGTCAGCATCTTTGGAGGACCACAGGATTGATCTCCAGTGACTCACACACATCTCAGAGACCCAGAGATGCCCTCAGGGTACCCTGGGCCATCCATGACAGCCATGGCCTCCCACACACCCATTTACTGCAGCAATTATCCTGTGTGTGGGAGCTTCAACCCCAATACCTAGAGGTTTACATAACAGTAAACAAGTGAGCCTGGATCTTGGCCTCCTGCACATGTGACAGGAATACAAGCTTTGGAACTTGTTATGCAGTGTGTGGACTGAGAGGTTTCTGAGGCAGCAAGGTTCAAGTACCAACTCAGATAGAACATAGCCCGAACTCCAAAGCCAACAGACACTTTGAACCAGAGGACACACTTCTTAAACATAGAGCAGGCTCTGGTTATGCAGCCAGCCACATGCAGATGGTTGGAGTTTTATTGAAAAACAAAACATGTTTCAGGAGAACACTGCTCTACTTTTCATTCTGTGTGAGATTGATCCAGCCTCTGCCTAAAAGTGAGATGCTGTGTTCTCAGGATCCCTGAGGGGGACACCATGGTTCAGACTTTTGGTCACACTGTTTAAACCTTGGCTCATTTTTGCCAGGTGGGTTCCACAGGGTTTGTCTGGCAGGGTGTGGACAACACCACAGAGGAGAATGGGAAGCTGGGTGACTCTGGGCTCTGATTTGGAGGCAGAGAGTCAGGTGTCCCATTGTCCTACATTTTTGTGTCAGCCAAGTCAGTAGCAGTTGGATACTTTGCTTCTACTTAGACGCAGTCTGCTTTTTCTTCTAAAAACAGATGGGGAGTGCCTGGGTGGCTCTGAAGATGAGGGCCCCATGCTTCAGTAGAGAAGGTATACTTCATAGTTATGTTCCTGACTATTGCTTCAGCTGGCTGTCATGGGGTTAGATGCCAGGAAGGGTTTAGGTGCATGTATTATGATATTCTATCCATTCCTTTTCTATTCTATTCTATTCTATTCTATTCTATTCTATTCTATTCTATTCTATTCTATTCTATTCTATTCTATTCTATTCTATTCTTTCTAATACTTGTTTTAAATCTATCTCCTTCTTACCTTTTGGTTTTTTAATCACTAAGAAAATGCTCAACCAAGGGCAGCTCCTGGTTGGCCCTTCGTGAAGCCCTGACTGTGAAGGACTGGGGGAACAGCAGCACAGTTTGGGGATGTCTCACGTTTCTGTTCTTTCGGACATGTGCTTAGATTCGCAGGTGATGCAGCATGTCTCTCCAGCAGTGTCCTACAGTTAGGGATCGTTTGATAGATTCTCCAGTTCAACATGTTGAGAACTTTTGAGTGTACCACAGCCACAAGTCCCTGATATTCCACAGTCACTTTTCTGATACCTTTTTCTTCAGAATAGTTTCTCTACCTATGTGTAAGAGAGAGGCAGGGTGCCTAATAAAATTACAACATCCATAAACAACAAATTATCTTAACTACAGGTATGATTATTTCATTTAATAAAAGAAATACACCTTTTGGCACACATTTGACCACTGGACAAGTTTTGGATAAAGTTGGACACAAGTTAAGAGAAAGTACAGACCGTTAGAGTTAAAGTGAAAACTGTGGCTCACCCAGGCACTTGCTCATGCATTTTGTAGTCCCATTCGTCAATTAGAAGTGATTTCCAGAAAGAGAAAATTGTGCTTCTTATTGTAATGTTCAGACTGAGAAGTGGGAAAAAACGTTCATATTGTGATTGAAATTATGTCCTTAAGTATTTTTAAATGAATGCTAAGATCAAACTCAAATATTAAAAGGATGACAGACATGCCAAGTTTTAAATGAATGTCCTATGAAATAGAACATCTAGGATAAGTGTCTTTGATCAACGATTGTCCAGCACTGTTTAAAATCTATGTTTCCTCCAAAGATTGTAATCCTTTTGCAGCCGGGGCTCCCCTAGGTCTCATTCATCCAGTGACTGAAGAAAAATATCCTCTGAATGTTTATTAAATGAGTGACTGAAAAAATGAAGGAAAAAAATGGGCAGAGAGCCCCCACCACATCTCTCTAAAAAGGTGGGTTCATGGTGACCTGGCTTTAGAATTTCATGTGATATGAAATTTTTGCAGGTTTTTATTACAGACCATTTAACATTTCTCACCAGTCAAAACCTGTTCACATTTTTCTAGTGGTTATAAACAGACGGGTTAAAGCTAAATATATCTAAAAGGATCTGCAAACCTATGCACTTTTGCATCTTTCAATTAACTCTCTAGCAGGAGAAAGACAAAAATGCCCCATGTATCTTATTTCTTATCAGAAACTAGTAACATTCTGCCAACTTCAATACTAATCTCAGGTTTGTTTCATTCACAAAAGCCACTGAAAACCTCCTCAGGAAATGATACCCGTAGAAGCCTCATTGAACAGTGAGAGAGGGAAACAGCTCTTGAATCTTATAAACAGAGAGTCCTCATGTGTTTCTGGCGACACAAAAGAAGATGGGCTCAGGATCAAACCATCAGAGGAAAAGAAGCTATAGCATCATTGCTTACCTGAAGCTTATCTGGACAGCCTTCCTTTAGAAACTAGTGAATTCGACCAACTGCATGATACAACCAGGTCACCCAGGATGCCCGTGTCCAGGGACAGCATTTCCACACTGTGGACTCCAGCAATGATGCCCAGTGGGGTTGTGAATGTCACGCCCATGAAGAGAATAATAGAACCTCACCTCTCACATAGCTTTAAAAACACCTATGGGCTTGAATCAAGACTGCGTTTCTAATCAGCCCTCAGCCTCTCTTTCTGAGCTCTTGGTTGACTTGAGGACGCTGTGTAAAGGCAGGTGGGGCCTCTTGAATTTCAATCCCCTGTCTGATTTCCTCAGGCTCATTAGAGTCACAGTTCTGGAGGGATGCAGCCTGGCTGGGTTGCCAAGATGTATGCTTGGATGAGGCTAGCAGGTTTGCTCTGGACCTGTCAGACTCTAACCCTGTTGGCAATGACCTAGACAGTGTGTTTTCCTCAGTTTAAGCAACAGAGTAATCTAAGGTTGCCTGCAGGTTAGAAACACGAAGGACATGAGCAGCACCCACCTATCAGCACACTCAGTGTGTGCAGGGGTGACCACACATTCTGTCACTCATATGTCCAGAGCAAGCAGAATCTGTGCCTTTGTGGACAGTTCTCATGAGGGAGAATGCTCTAGAGTAACTTCCATGAAGCTGTCACCCCGAGTTTCAAAATGGGAAAGGACGATGGCAAACCTGGAATTTTCACAGTTGACGGTTTTTGAAGTGATGGCATGAGCAAGCCCTGAGTGTCACTTTCGGGAATCACCACTACCTCCCTCACATTACGCAGCCACCTCTGACAAATTGGATGCAATCAAATGCCCGCTTTAATCCTGATAAAACACCAGGGAGAGAACTCCAGGCAAGATCTGAATAGAACTTTATTTTTAATTTTTTCAGAAAGCCAAATTATTCAAAATTATGGCAATCAGACACTGGTGGAGAAGAAAAATGGTGATACGCTTAAGAGAAACCACTTAAATGCCACACATCTCGATAATGTAGTATCTTCACAACTGTTTCTGTTTAAAGCTAATAAAAGTAAACATAAGACATCCCCGTTCTTTCCTATCAAATTTATTACTTTGAACGACAAAATGACAAAATGATTAGCAGTTAATAAGGCCCTGGCTTAAAAGATTGACTGACATTGCATTACTCATTTAATTTCCGCTTCTCTGAGCTTTTTTCCCTCTTCCTTCCAGCACGGAGGGAATTAATATTATCACATCAAAGGCTTGCCTTAAATGGGGAGAAAAATCATTTAAAAGGACACAGGCTGTGATTATTCAAACTAGGTTATTTGCACCTTGTATATATAACAATATCATGATACAACTTCATTTCACTCAAAGTGCCGTCAGTCACTAATAGAAGAAATTTGCTCCCTTTTTATCAGCAGCATTGTGTGGTGCCCATGGGGGAGGGGTATGAAACGCAAGATCTGATAAGAAGCATATGAACAGAGAGCAAGGGCTGGGCCACGTGATGGGAGACCGATTTCCAGACTAATGCTCAGTATGTAAATTCTTCTTCTCCCATCTCTTTTTCCTTTTCTCCTTTCTATTCTTTGTTTCTCTTCCATTCCCCAGTTTTTCTTAAAGAACTGTACACCCAGAGAAATAAGTGCAACCTCCATGGAATCCAGGAGTAATTATAAGACACAGCTTAAGTATTTTACTTCCTTTCAGTCTGAGCTTTGGCGTACAAATTCTATCAAGGCCGATTTAATGCCTAAAGATGTGTGTCATATTCCAATAGAACAGTGGTATCTGTGGCTTGGCCTAAGTAGCAGCCAATGACCTATTAACATTTAGTCCTTGACAGATAAAATTACTGTCCTCTCTGACTGCAATTATGTTACAGCTTGAATGACAAAGGATTCCCTTGTCAAATGTTTGTTCTGTCTTCCAAAAGTGGGGGGTGAGGGGATGTGCTGACCACTGGGTGAAGGGGTACAATAATGACACTCACATGAAAGATGAAACGTCCATTTCAAAGGTCAGGAGGCAGGACCTGGTCACTAAAGCTGCAGGTGGATTAAATCCTGGCATCCTGGGGAGGTGTAGAGGCCAGCCATCAAGTAAGACAGGAACAGAGGGCCTCCATGTCGGAAGGTTGGAAGACAAGCCCTGCTAATTCAAGAAACGGCAGAGTGAAATTAGTCCAGGCCCTGGTCAAGAGCAATGCTGCACATTGTGCCAGTGAGATAAATTTCCCCTGGCTGGCTCCCACACACCAGCCACTGACAGGACACTGCTGTGGCTGGTTCATTAAAATGTCCAACTCATAGGAAATTTTAAAAATTTATAATGCTTCCTACGGATGGTGGGGTCAAGTTCAATGGGCAGGGAAAAAAACGTAAAATAGCTCAGGGAATTATTCACATATTACTCTTTCAACAAGTTAGCATTTTTCACAAAATTAAGACTGTGTTAGTGTCTTTAAAAATACAATTCTCAATCACAGAAACAGACCAAAATCATTCTCTTTCTGTGCTTGATATACAGTCTGTGGAGAAGATGATGCGTATTATGCCAACAGTAGTTTTAAGGTGATACTTTATTCAAATAATACCTGAGAATGTACCGTAATGCCTGGTCATTACTAAGACAGCAGAACGAGTCTGAAATTAAAAGTAGAGACAATTGTGGTTTGATTATATTTTTATGTTGTGACAGGATTTTCCTAGTTTCTTCTGATTTACTAACACTGCCCTTGAGTCAAAAAATTCTGACTTCTCCTGGAACATGCACTTTCCTCGGTAGCTTTGCCTTCTTGAGACATGTGGACACTTTTCCTCAGATGTGCAAACTCCCAGCAGGTGAGCTTGTCCAAGTAGCACAACATTTTGTCTAAATAGTCAACTAGCCTGCCCATGTCTTGACTTAATGTCTTCTAGTCATTGTCGAACAGAGGTGATTAACCTTCATGAGTCAATCCAGTCTGAGACCACAGACACAGCCATCAGCACTCCAGGAGTCACACTAGAAAGGGGCATCTCACCTGATGAACACCCTGTCCTTAAAGACTTGCCTCGGATTAACACCCAAAACATAAAGGGTGGGACAAATGTAGGTTGACAGTTGTGAGTCTGCAAAATGCAGTTTACTCTTCTATTATTAATTAATTATTGTATTATTTTCCATAAGAACAACTAAATATCTGCATTTGTCCCACCTTGTGTAAGAAATACCTGTGACTCAGTAGAAGAAAGTAAGTCAATTAAAAACTTGGAAGAAGACTTGAATAGACATTTCTCTAAATACATACAATCCAAATGGCGAAAAGCATACAGAAAAGTGTTCAACATTAGTAATTCAGGAAATAGAAGTCAAAACCCAATGAGATATCATTTTATTCCCATTGCAATGCTTATTATTGCAAAAACAAAAAAAGAAAGCACGTTGGCATGGGCATAGAGTACAGGGGTCCACTGTGCACAGTTGGCAGGGATGTAAAATGGTGCGGTCACTTTGGAAAACAGTATTGAGTTTCCCACTAAATTAACAATAGAATTACTATATGATCCAGCATATCAGTGGGATATCAACCATGTCCCACTTCTGAATATTTACCCCAAATAATTAAAATTAGGTTCTTAAAGATATTACTGCACTTCCATATTTGTTGAGGCACTATTCACAATGCTCCATAGTATCAAAATAGCCAAAATGTCCATTAATGAATAAACTGATGATGAAAATGTGCTATCTATACACAATGAAATATTATTCAACCTTAAATGAGAAGGAAGTCCTGTAACAACATGGATGAACCTAGAGGACATTATGCTAAGTGAGATAAACCAACCACGGGAGAAAATATTTCTGCATAATTCCACATACCTGAGGTATCCAAAACAGTCGAACTCAGAAGCAGAGATGAGAATGGTGGTGGCCGTGGGCTGGGGGTGGGGGAAACGGGAGATGCTCTTCACTGGGTACAAAGTTTCAGTTCCACAGGAGTGATAAGTTCTGCTAGAAATCTACTCTAAGTACAATGGCAATAGGTAACACTACTCTATTATATACTTAAAATTTGTTAAGCCGACCAATCACATGTTAAGTCTGTTGTTATCTAAATATTTTGAATTAGTTATGTGTTATTCAATCAGAAGCCAAGACTAAATCAAGACTTACACCTGATCAGAATGATGCCTTCGAAACTGAACCTCTGTGAGCCCTCAGAAAGAAAAGAGGTGTCTGTTATAGTCAGTAAACTGCCCTCCAAATTTAGCTTTATCTACAAATTTTGTAAAACACAAGACAATTAAACATCAAGTTTCTTGGAATAATAAAATAAAATAGCATTAACCTTCTGAATAAAGGATTGTGATACCTCCCCAAACAGTAATGTCCGAAAGGCATAAGGAAAGACTGACCACTTATCAGTCCAGCCACCTGTCTGGACGTGTGCTTCCTTCCCCCCTCCCCTACTGCACACTGGACAAACGGGGCCATAGAGAGATGCTTGTTGGGGTTCTGTCAGGATCAGAGCTGCCACACAAGTGCCACAAATAGCTCTGTAGAGAGAGTGGCAAGAGGGTGCTTTTATGAGGGTTTCCTGGAATCAGGTTGTAAAGGAAGAATGTGAACTGAGGGGGGACCATGATGGAGGAAGGGGTAGGTCCATAAGAATAGAGAACTTCCAGCAGTCAGCTTGACCTTGGGCACCCTCACTGGATCTGCTGGGAGGGCAAAACATTGTGGTCCATGGAGGGAGGCTGGAGAATCTGACAGGACAGTTTATCATTAAATAATACACTACCACGAGTGATGAATAATACACTAATAATCTATTTAGTGTTCAAAATATTGATAAAGTAAATTATGTTTGTAGTTGTCATGTCAAATCTTTTTCAAGACATATGTGGCGACAAGTTTGATGAACAAAAACAAATGCATGGACAAAGGTAGATAATGAGAGAAGAAATTCACACATGGAGTAATGGTTGTCTCAAGTTCTCTATAAATTCCGTGTCCTAGAGACTCATACCTAATGACCTTAAAAACTACCATTACCTTACTAGCTTTAGTCATGATAAAGGCGCTAGACACTAGGCAACGGTTGCTGAACCAGTGAAAAAATGCCTAAAGAAATGCTTTGTGGCCAATTAAACACACCCCATATTTTAAGTATCACCAGAAACCGAGGTGAACACTGTGGAGGGTTCTGGTGGCCTAGATATGTTCCCTGAGAGTTTCACAAAAGTGTTGATCAAGGATCTTTTTTACTTTAGTCAGTTCCACAAAATTCACTTTCCCCTGTTCCATTAGCTAATTTGTTCTTGCCTGCCTTCCCAGGAATGCAAATCACCTTCCCCCAGCCAGGAAGGGCAGGCTGATTTCTCCTGCAGACTTGTTTTCCCACTGGACAACGGGGCATTTCTCGGTCTTTTAAGCTGTCATGTGCAGTCCCTGGGTATCCAATCTGTTAAATGAATTAGCCCTCTATTGTTCTACTTAGAGCTGCATGACCAGCCGGCCTGGCTTGGCATTTTCTGTGCTGAGTCCCTTTCCTTTACTGGGTGCACAGCCCCGGCCCTTGTGCTGTAAATCATCCAGGGATGTGGGTTGCCCTTTCTCCCTTCCATGGAGCTGGACGCCCTGCTCACTGTGCGTTTGCTGCATTAATGTCAGTTCAGCCACAGAGAGCCTTGTTTGACGGTCCACGTGGTGTTTGGCTCTAACTGAATTAAGCACCCATTTCCTTTTCTCTGAGTCTACCACATACCTAGAGACAGCCGCAAGTTCCAAATATTGGATATTTCAAATAAAAGTGCAAACCCATAAATGCCCAATTATGACATTTCAGATCAGTCAGAATGCATTTATTCTCATTACATGTGAGCAAGGTGGGCAAAAGATAGATATAAAAATAGAAAAAAGGGGGAAAGGCAATGATATTAAGACGTCCTTTGCAATGTGCCACACCTGGCCTTCCTCTTGCTCCCTCCTACAGTCTCTACAGTTGATTTCATCCAGGGTATTGTCATTTTCACCTCTACTTGTGCCTTTCCATGGCTGCACTTCTCATGGCCTCCCATAGGCAGAGGTTGAAAGATCTTGTAAGTATAAACTCCTTTGTGAGTGCTCATCTGCACCAGTCTGCTTCAAGAATGTGATATACTCTCTTAAGCTGACAGCTCATTGCTCCCTACAAGGCAGATGCTAGGGTAGTATAGATTTGATGTACTGTGACACCAAGGCTGGGAGAGATCGGACACACTTGCAATAAGGGTTGGGGAGGCCCCATTCAGCAGAGACTCCAGAGGCTCTGCTCTAAACCACAGCTCACATAGATCCACTTCCAGAATAGAAGCCAGATGAGGCACACCTTGAGAATCAGCAACTCTGGTCCTTCTGAACATCAACACAGCAAGTCAGCCGATGCATTGGTATCATTTATCTCTTCTTTGCCTGTAACTTGATTCATGCCCCAACATTATGATTTTAATCAGAGCAGTTCATATCAAAATGCCTTTTCATTTGGCATTGATTCATCCAATTAATGTATTCATGTATTAATTGGCAATGGTGTATCAACTGAGAATACAGAATGGAAAAAAAAACTATGTCATTACATTGTATAATTCCCACCCAATCTGTGGCATGGTATAGTATGAAGTAATGCAATGTGCATTGGTGCTGGATAGTCTATAGGGAAGTTGTGTCCCCTGCATAGCTCAAAAAAGCTCACTCAGAGCATCAGGTGAAAGGACATCTCTGGAGTAGTGAGTGGTGCAAGAACAGGAGAAAGAATGGGGCAGAGTTGGAAATAAAGCTATTGACTGAGGCTGGATTCTGGATGTGGACACTGTAACTCACAATGCTCATAGAATTTTTAAAACAAACATATATTTTGACCTAAAAAGCCTATGGAAGGGGCTCTGAAGCTTACATGTTTTTACCTTCCAGCTCCACTGGCTTTGAGATGCCTTGTGTGTTAGCAGTGATGTTGGCTGCTGATTAAGGGCGAGGAGGGCTGAAAGGTCATGTTTGCTGGGACAGTGAGGGTGGACTCAGGCTGGTCGTGACCAGGGACCCCTGAAGATGTTCAAATTGGGCTTAACATGTTTGCTTTCTAGAAAGACTTCTCTGTGAGTTCTGTAGAGGAGCACAGTTATACTAGAGGTCGGGCTCTCACACACATGCACACTTGTTTGCACACATCGCTTCACATGTGTATACACACATGTATGTGCATACATGTACACAATATACACAGTGACTCATCTGTGTGCATACACCACTTGTGTGCACATAGTACGCACATGTGTGCATGCACACATGGGCCGGTCATGGTAATGCAGAAAGAAGATTATCAGAGTCATCTCAAAATAATCCGAGTTTCTGTGTTTTTCAAGTAGAGGGGGTTTCAGAATTTAATTCACAGCAGGTGTGCAAAGAAAGTATTTTAAGAAATAAAGGAAAGGAAAATGGCAGTGCACACTGTCCTAACTGGGCTGCTCCCAGGCTCTCCTTAGTGCTTGTTTTGCTTCATTCTGGGAGCAGAAGCTCATTTTTGTGGATGATTTGCCAACCCAAGAAACACCAAGTCTCTGCTTCAAAACAACTGCAATTGATTTCTTTTTTGTCATTTTTGTCCACATGAAATTATCATCCAGCTTAAGGTATTCAGAACATATAAGCCCTAAAGTAATTTTTTTTGCCAAAGTAATAAACTCGTGTGAATCAAAAGAAGGGATGCCATTTCAAACTCACTTCTGGAATTGCTTTTGTAATGCTGTGTGCCCATAATTGTACCTTGTTTTAAATTCATATGTATTCATTTCATAAAAATAGTCTATATTTTATACTGATAAATTTATCAATAGAAAAAAGATACCACACAAAGATATAAAAAATTACCTGCCAAAATAATGATTTATGCTGGTTTTGAAGCTTCCTCTCTATTATTCATGTGCATAAAATTTTTTTTCATTTTGACATTTACTTCACATTATAAAAATGTGTTCCTCTGTGCCAATGTCTTCATTTGAATAGCAGGTATGGAGGAATGGACCAGACGTGGTCCTGTCAGATTCCATGCTCACCAACACAAATAGATCAGAGAGGTCAGGCCAGCCTACAGCCTCCCGGTGAGGCTATAGGTCACAGCTCAGCCCGTGGGAAAGATCAGCATGTGAATACCTTCCTTTCCCAATGAGTGATGGCAAACGTGGTTGGGTTTTGTTGACTCGTGTCATACTTATTCAAAAGATCAAAGGCAACATGTTGTCATTAATATTAAATTGGAAGAATCAAGGATTTCAGCATCGAAACATGAGCTGGGAGGAGGGTAGCAGGCAAAACAGAACTGGAAGAGACCATATCTGTTCCCCACTTCAGTTTTCCTTCATGATGCTCCAATGGTAGCTCTAAATTAAGCAGGTAGGAAGTATATAGAGTGCTGAGCTGGGGAGGCAGTGGGGTGATAAAGTCAGCAGGTCCTTCTGTGGTCAGGAGAGGCATGGGAAGGGGAGGGGTGAGAGGTATGAGAATAACTAGTGAATTCACTGGGAATAAGAAGCCTGGGTCTTTAACCCGGACAAGTTCCTGTGTGTTCCAGATCCAGAGTGAGGCTCAGGTTGGAAGAGCTGATGGAGCTTTGCTGGGGATCATATAGCCCCTCCATCCCTCCATCTTATCAAAGTTATAACATCTGTCTCTCTTACCAAAACTCCATCACCTGCTTTCTTCTGACACCCAATCACAGATGAAATCTCCCACACTATCTTGCATGCCTTCATATGCAGAGTGAGGATAAATCTCAATTTATGGACTCAGGTGTGAAGGAAACAGAAGTTTTGCAACAAAACACCCTAATCTCTGTCTTGAATATTTTTTCCAGGGATAGTAGAAACAGAAATGTGTGTCAGATGGCACCACCCAGCTTTGTGTATTTTTAGGAAGTGGGGTTACATATACCAAGGGGTGAAAGTTAATCTTGTTCTTAGTCATCTGTCTTCCTAGGATAGTGTTTAGGGAAAAATACCTGGGTCTGTTAAGGTTGTTATCATGTGCCCCCTCCTGCCAGTCTCCTCTCCAGGAGACTTTCTGTGGCTCAGTCCTGGTGGGGACACTCCATACAACCCAGGTCTATAAGGACGTACTGTCTCTTGGCCATGAAGCACTACCAGGAAAATGCCAGTCTCTACTCAGAGCACCATGATGTCTCCCACTCCTCAAAATATACTCCATGTACTCCCAGGCACTATCTGGGTGGCTGTCCTGCTCTGTTCCTCAGTTTCCTCATCTTAAAAGGGGGGGAGTTATACTGCTTACCTCAAAGGGATGGATGAGGATTTAAAAGGCGGTGTCTGGCACTTTCTGGCACTGGAAACTTCCTGCAGAAAAGTGGACACTGCAAACATTGGGCGAGGAGAGGGATGTCTAGTTCATTAACATGCATTCTCTCTTCTCCAGCTCCACCTCCTGTCCTCCAAACCCACTTATCAACAGTATCCAAACTCTGACCACGGACAACAGAATGATTATTTAATGGTCATTGAACCTTAAAATAGCCCTTTGATTTTCAACTAATTGATATTTACATGAGTTAGGTATCAGAGTGGACGAACATGTTGGTCAGTGTTCATTGTTGAGCCCACAGCAGTGACTGAACTCCCTAGTCTTGATTTGAAAACATCTCCTGACTTCAGCTTTCTTATCTCCAGTCCCAGACTGCATCTCGGTCTTGAAGAGAAGTGTCTGTTTGTTTTCATCACTTAGTGAAGTGAAATATAGCTTGATATAAGTCAATTAATGAATGTACAAATAATTAGTTAGGTGGGTAAATGACCAATGAATGAGCATATAAACAGGAAGATAGATAAATAGATGCATGGATCAGAGAAAGATAGATAATAGATCCATAACAATTCAACTATAGACCCAAAATCAATCTCCAGTACTTGTTGAGTTTTGTGTCACTATGGAGATCTCTACTCTGACATGCATTTAGAATCATTTTTACTCTTTTTTAAATTACAAGATACACTTCTTTGAAAAAGTAATTTGATAGGGTGATGCACATTTGAGTTGATTACAAAATCATTATGGCCTTCAGTGTTAGTGATCCATGGCCTGAAGCCAGGATCAGCTCTCCCACCTACTTCCATCCCCAGCTCCAAACTGTCAAGGAAGAATCAGCTTCACACTGTACATTTTTTAAACCTTCAAACAAAGACACACAAATGCATAATGCTATAATATTCAAATACTTTTTCAGCACAAGCTTGCAAATCTATTTTCAGTGTGATCTGATATTTGACTTCTTGAAAGAAATATATAAATAACAAATTGACTAGGCATAGATATTTATCATTTGTCTTGACATATGCAAAGCAATATTTTTTAAAGTAATAAAAGGCCAGACTGAAAGTTAAACTATAAAGATGTGACATTTGAGAAAAGTTGCCAAAATAGTGGGTGACTATAAAAAAAAATAAACTGTGTTTTCCAAACACTAGTAGGGCTTGCTTTGAGAGACCACCAGGCATCTTTTGTGAAATGCTGCTCGAGGTCCAGTGGTTTATGTTCATTTCGCAATCATGGCCATCCACCTTGCATAAAAGATCATAAGTCTAAACTGGGTCTCAAATTGCCAATCAGTCCCATCAAGCAGGGGTGTTTCTCTGTGAGCACAAAGCTGTATTCCACCTCAGTGTCTCCCAGGGGAAGATGAAGTCCTTCTGTTTTACCCACAAGAAAAAAAAGAAGAACGCACTCTTGTCAAGATAACTGAGAAACAGGCTATACAGATTCATCCCCACACCTAAGAGTGTGAGTGGTCCTTCATTCACTGAAATGCTGACAGCATTCCTGAAAGCTGGGCTTTGAACCCCATCGGACCAGGCTTTGGGGACACCTCCAGAGTAGAAACCCTAAACAATTAGGTGACTTCCCCTGTCAGAGGCCAACAGATCTCTCATTGAATGGGGAAGTCAAAGGAGCAGGTCTGTGTGCAACTCTACCCAGATGTCACCAGGTTGAAATTTCTTAATTGTAGCACCCTTTGGTCCCTGGTTGACTTTCTATCAGACTGCATGGTGATTGAAGAGAGACTGGGACCTGGTAGGACTTTGGGTGGTCATCCTACACCCTCTTCATTCTCTCATTGGCAGAGGCTGGAGGTCATGCCAGTGCAGGGAGAGAGGGAGAGGGAGAGGGAGAGGGAGAGAGAGAGAGAGAGAGAGACAGAGAGAGAGAGAGAGAGAGAGAGAGAGAGAGAGAGAGAGAGAGAGAGAGAGAGAGAGAGAGAGAGAGAGAGAGAGAGAGAGAGAGAGAGAGAGAGAGAGAGAGAGAGAGTCCCCAGGTATACAGAATGGGTTGAGGCTTGGGTGTCAGAGGGTTCAGTGGGATGTGTTCTGGCAAAAATAATTTCGTTTTTATTCTAATAAGACTTGAGTCATCAAAGACCCTTTGCATTCCTTACTGTTAACGTGCTTGGGTGCAGTATCCCTTGAGTTTTATCACCTGTATTTCAAAGCCCAGGGAGACTAGACAGGCAAACCAAGGAATGGTCAACCGATAGGCCTCCATGAGGGTTGCTCAGCCAACTGCCACCATCTGTATGCTGATTACCTGCAGCACCTTCATACCAGACATGGCTTCCCCTGCCAGATCCATCTCTGCATCGACAGCGTTGAGGATGCTGTGCTGATTTTAAATATCTTGGTAAAGACAAGATATCAAAGCAATTATTTTTAGTGTTCTCCATGGTTCTGCCAGTGAACTGCTTCTTATAGTCTTTTTATTTATTTATTTTTTGAACTTATACAGCCATTCTAATTTACATATTAGATCACAGGCAGATATATCTGTAAAAACTTTGTAAAAATTTTAAGATCAAATGCCATCCCTGATGTCTTATTGGAAAATATTATTTACTGATACAATGGTCCTTTTTATATTGGGTTGGCCCAAAAGTTAATTTGTTTTTCTTGTATAATGGCTCTAGTATCACTTAGTTGTCTTCAATTTTATTTGAAACAATTTCATTTGAAACAATTTCATTGGATTGTATTGTGACAGCTGTCATATCATCATGAACTTAAAAAACACCAAAATTGGTGAATTGTTGTGTAGCCATTTTAATATTGAAGATGAAAGAAAATATGCAATGTTTTTAGAATATTATGCTTTATTTAATCAAGAAAGGTAAGAACACAACAGAAACACACACAAAAAAAGATTTGTGCAGTGTGTGGAGAAGGTGTTGTGACAGTTCCAATGTATGGAAAGTGGTTTGGAATTTTGTGCTAGAGATTGGGTAGACCAGCTGAAATTGATAGCAATCAAATTGAGACATTGAGAATAATCAACATTATATCATGTGGGAGATAGCTGACATATTCAAAGTATCCACATCAATAAAGTTATTGATGAAAATAAAGAAATGTGTCTTTTATTTTACAAAAAAACTATTAAATGGACTTACTGGCCACCCCAATACATTTTGGTGCTTTTACTTCCCTGCTTAGTTTGATTAACTGCTGTAACTGCATATAGAAATGTCCTTTTGAGTAGTTGCACACTGCTTTACATTCCCTAAAAACTGGATGTTTGGCTCATAAGGGAAGGAACTAGGCCCCTAAGCTCTGTCTCCTGGGTGTGTTCTGTTGTTGCTGAAAGCCCAGTGGTTCTATCTGGGTGGTTTCTTCCTCCATTCAAAACCCTCGAAAGCTGCAATTTGGTGTGACCTCTAGTCACAGACTCTGGCCAATACCCAGGCTGAGAGCTGGGACACAAGAACTTTCACTGACAGCCTGTTTGTTGTGCCCATGACTGCTGGAGATGTCAGTCACCTATAGAAAAGAACCGACACATCCACACAGGGTCTGGGTGAGAACCACGAGGCTACAAAAGCCTGCCCAGTACAGCAAGGAGGAGCAAGGCTGCAGGAGGCTGGGGGCAGAAAGGTAGACTCTGTAGAATGCATTTATCTGGGGGAAGGGGAAATACATTCACCTGTGGGAGGTTCTTAGCTGGGCCCTGCACACATTTTGGCTCCATTTTGTATACTTTTAGACTGTGGCATTAAGGAGATTTTCAGCTATTAGCAAATAAAAAGCTACTTGGGCAGGAGAAAAGATCCTTAGGAAATTCAACACAATCCCATCTGGGTTTTACCCTACCACAGAGTTACACGGGCAATTTCCACATGATAAATCAAAGCTATCAGGCAAGTTAACATTAAATTTCAAATCTGAGCTATATATATATATATATATATATATATATATATATATATATATATATATATATATATATATATATATATATATAAATATATATATTTATATTTAGTTTAAATATAAAATAAAACTTAAATATATATATATATATATATATTTATATATATATATATATAAACTTAAACTTAAATATATATATATATATATTTAAGCAAACATTGTTGTTTGTCTACTAGATGGTTAGCCATGGACAACCCAGAATGACCCACCCATTCTGTTCTCCAGAATTGATTGTTGGGAGGGAAGCACATGAAATATTTTAGGCAGATTTCTATCCAAATGACTAGCAGTTAAAAAAAAGTTACACAACGAGGATAAACTTCCATTAAAACTAAATGATCTATTTCCAAA
>PVKM010023176.1:0-21368 GCA_004027735.1 Carollia perspicillata | reverse complement strand
CTGGACCTTGAGCCTTATCTCTGACCCCAGTCCAATCTGCTCGGGGCCTGCATAGCTCAATTAGCAAGAATCCTGCTAAGTCAGTTCAGAGCGACTCTCCACGTGCTATCAGATCACCCTGGCCTGCATTCAGAAGATTCCTGTCAGGTGAGTTAGGCGAGGATTCCACCACTCTCGATTTCTTCTTCTAGTAATTTTCCATCCACCAGCCTCCCCATGCCTTTCCTTGGCTGTCAGTTCCTGCTTGTTCTTGTTGTAATCGGAACCGAGGTCTGTTCTATACCGAGGTCTAGTTCCCCCTACTGCAATCGTTTCTGAATGAAATGTTTTTACTCTTTTAACTACTGTCCAGCTATAGTTTTATTGAATGAATGTGAGATTGTGACTAGCGACCATAATTTCTCGCCAACCCAGCTGGTAACTGCTGGGTTGGCAAGCAATCTGCCATGCTCACCGTTGGGTACACTCTTATCTGAATAAATTTAGTAACACCCGTAACTGCCACTTGTAAACAGCTTAGAATTTCCAAGACTTTCACATACATTTATTTTCCCCCACTTGTGAAGTAGGCAGGGATCTTAGAGTCGAGGAAACAGAGGCTCAGAGAGCCTGTCCATCTTGGCGAGGTCATTCGGCAAGTGCAGCAGGGCTAGAATCAAGGCTTTCAGAGTCCTCACTCACTCACTGTTTTGAGATACAACTGCAATTTAAAACGTAAAAGAGGAAAAAACAGAGTACATCAGAAATGTTCCAGCAGAAAGTGGATTGTTACAGAGATAAAGATGGTGAGTCTGAAGCAGGACAATGAAAAAAATGAAGTGGTGAATCAATAACTCACCTTAGGCATTAGAATGAATAATTATTTATTATTTATTTTTGAATGAATAATGAATGAATAATTTTTTATTATTTATTTTTAAAAATATTTTATTTATTTATTTTTTTAGAGAGA
Organism: Carollia perspicillata; assembly: GCA_004027735.1. NCBI lineage: Eukaryota > Metazoa > Chordata > Mammalia > Chiroptera > Phyllostomidae > Carollia > Carollia perspicillata. The sequence goes on along the minus strand of PVKM010023176.1, from coordinate 20,416 downwards.
GGAGAAGGGAGGGAGAAAGAGAGGAGAGAAACATCAGTGTGTGGCTGATTTTCACATGGCCCCCACTGGGGACCCGGCCCACAACCCAGGCCTGTGCTCTGACTGGGAATCGATCCTGCAACCCTTTGGTTCACAGCCTGCTCTTGATCTACTGGGCCACACCAGCCAGGGAAGAATGAATAACTATTTCATGACTATCCTTGAACAATTTACTGCTTTCACATAAAGACCAGTCTCAATAGCTTTAAATTATAATGAAGATACTTAGACACGTCAAGAGCAAATCTTGGCTGTAAAGCTGATTGTAGGCTCAACGTACCGCATCCCCATCGTTCACCAAAGTCCTTGAAATAACCACAGTTCTCAGACACTGGGGAAAATGCTGCAGGGAAACTGATAGGCAAGACACAGTCCTGCCGTCTGAAGCTTTTGGCTGGTTTGCACAGATGCGATCAGATATCTAGTTACAGAACAGTGAGGAGAGGCGTGCTCCTCCTGCTCCTGGGAAGAGCCGTCCTTGGTCTGCCTAGCAGTGAACCTGTCTGTGTTAGAGGCTGGACCAGCGGTTCTCTGAGGGTCTTTTCAGTTCTTTTTTTTTTAAATTGAACTGCAAATCCTGTTTTCACAAGGCTGCTGTTTCTACCACTACGGAAACGATGGTCACGTATATCACAAGTTCAAATACAGGACTGCAGGACTCGAGAGGAGGAAAAGATGAGCTGTAAAGGGGCACAGTTCTTCAAGCCAAATATCTTTGCTAATGAGCAAGTAGGTCAAAAAAAAAGAAAGAAAGAAAAAGAAAGGAAAGCAAACGAGAAGGCAATCAGCTCGGATAGCGGGATGTGTGAGTGAGGGTCTTCGACAGATGTGCCTGCAGTGAGCTCAGTAGATAAATCTTAGCACCGTTCACGGGAACGTTTCTCAAGCCAAGTGCTGCTCCCTGGACAATCCAACAGCTGCAGTCTCCCTTTTTGATGAAGAAGGAGGCCAATGGGTCTCCCCCTGGGTAAAGCAGGACATACGCTGTCCTTTGCCCCTGGGCCGTCTCCTCCCCAGGAGCTGCTGAGGTGGCATCAGGACGATGCTGGTGAGATGAGAAACCCCCCTCTTTCTGAAGTGTTTTCAGATGGACCCTCCTTGGCCTGGGTCTGGGGGGAAAATTGTCTAAGCACCACTGTGACCTGCTTGTCCCATGTGAGACTGTTTCAGCCCCATTCCCGAAACACCTCTGAAACTTCCCTGCCCTGCATTTGCAGGGAAATCCCATGTGGCTTAACTTTCTGTCCGAGATAGGGTTTCAGAGGGGCCCTGCGGATGAAACTCCAAGGTCAGCGGCAGCGTTCTCACAGAGAAGCAGCAATCTCCATTTGAGCAGAGCTGGCTGTGCACTTCAGTCTTCCCCACCCTCTGGCCTGGTCTTTGAGGATGTCATGGTGAAAGTAAAGGAAACTTTGTTTAGTCTGCACCACAGCTTTGAATAGGCCATAAAAACTCCCTAGGCTGTGACGGGCCAGACTTGGAACAGCAGACCTCCGCTCGTCACTTAATGCACCTTCTTTGTCACTTTGTATTTTGTGTGTTGTCTCTCCACGCTGGTGGCCTGTAAATACATACACAGCCGCCATCTGGAAGTGGCTGTGCTAACACTGTGTTCTCTAAAGCCCCTCGCACAAGTTGATGAAATCATGGGATGTACGCCACTGCTTTTACCTCTAGGGGATGGGATTAAATAGAGACATTTGGAGCTCAAGAAACAAAGTGACACATTTCTACTATCAATCACCTCTCCTGAACCAACCCCTCTCAAATGCTGGTGGCTTATGAATCTTCATTATGATTTGAATGGTTATAACATAGTCCTCGATTAGGAACATCTTGATTCCTAATAGTGTCTGAGAAAAGTCTTAATACCTGAGCATCAAAACGATGTGCTTAAATACAAAGCAGCTGGACAATTTCCCTCTGTGCGAGTCCTCCTTTAACTTAGTTAATCTAGAGTGAGTGAAAAACAACAACAACAACAACAAGAAACCCCTAACATTTTCACCAGGGGGAAGCAGGGGAGGAGGAGGGAGAAGAGGAGGATGTTAGTGGATAGAGGTGGAGAAGATGGAGAAGAGGGAGAAGGGAAAGGAGAAGAAGGAGAAGAAAGGAAAAAAAAAGTTTGCTGCTGAGCTGAAAATTCAACTAGAAAGCCAAGGCCCAGCTTGGAGCAGAGTTTTATGGCTGAGTTATAAACTCTGAAAATAGGGCTTTATAATGGAAATGTTGACAGACTCTCTACTATAACTGGGCTAGCGGATGCCCGCTGTAATGTACTGTGTAATTTATAGGAGTCACCTGTTAAGCCATCTGGGAAAGAAAATTTCCCTTCTTTTAAAATGTTAATAACTTGATTAACCTTTTGAACTTCATCATTATTCCAAATGGAGTCCATGGGAGCCAGCTGCTGCTGTTCGCCCAATTTGTATCTGCAGATAAAATTTGGGATATAAAAAATATCCATACCAAGAGGCTTTCTCATTCTTACCTTGCAGGAAAATGAGTTGTTAAGGGAGAGGTGGCACCTAGGTGGCTCGGTTTCTGCAAACTAACGCTGCCTGCAGTTCGAGCACGAAGTGGGATCCCTTTGTGCCCGTGTCCGTGTGCACGATTTTCTTCTCTTCTCACCTTCCTCCGCCACTGGTTTTTCAGGCAGGAAATCAGGGACTGAGATCTCTCCCGCCCTCAGGGAAAAGAGGTATTATTCACTCCGGGAACCTGACTCTATAACTGTTTAATGGATTGCTAAATGGCTTGTATATATGGTTTTACGACTTCTGCACTTGTACAGTTAGAGATCCCCATACATGAACTGCCCTATTTTCCATATTCCACCTTCTTTCATGTTTAGTATGGCTCTCCTTCCCTATCAAAACATCCTTATTCAACCTCTTCGTTCTCAACATCATTCCCTAAATGACCAGCTTCCCAGGCAGGACTCCCACAGCCTGACTCGAATTCTCAGGATCTCTGCACGGGCGCTCTGGGACCCTTACTGAACAGCCCTCTCTGACCAAACCTAAGAGGGCCAGAAGCTGAAATTGCTCACTTGGAATTTGCTGTCTTTCAAACACAGGCCAAGGCCCTCATATTTTTTCTTGTTTAATGTCTCCTGGATGACTGTTTTACTGTTAATGTAAGTTATGAATGTTTTACGTGAGGCATGCATCTTTGTCTTTAGCATATGGTATTCCCATGTGATCTTCATTGACGAAATCAGATCTTTTCTGTATTTCTCCCTAGAACACTGAAGCAGTCATGCCCAAAGTAAGTCAGATAGAAACGATTATTTTATTATTGTATTTTTAAAGATTTTATTTACTTATTTTTAGAGAGAGGGGAAGGGAGGGAGAAAGAGAGGGAGAGAAATGTCAACGTGTGGCTGCCTCTCACATGGCCCCCACTGGGGACCTGGCCTGCAACCCAGGCATGTGCCATGACTGGGAATCAAACTGGTTACCCTTTGGTTCACAGCCAGTGCTCAATCCACTGAGCTACAGCAGCCAGGGCAGAAATTATTATTTTAATAAATGTCACCCTGAAGAGCCAATTGTATTAAGAGACAGCCCTGCGATTTCCTTCAATGCTTTGGTCTGAAGGACAATGCTTATCAAAAGGACAAACTACACAAGAAGGTAGTGGGGCAGGAGAGTAAATATATGGAATTTTCTTGCACCTTCTGAGAAGTTTGTCTCCATTTTATTCTTAATTAAGGCCACCAATCATTCTGGTTTTCCCGGACATGCCTGCTTTCAGCACCTTGGTCCCATGTGCCAGGAAACTCCTCAGTCCCAGTTGGCCATTTTATTCATACTGAACATTTTTTACTCTGTTCTTAAATTACCTGATTTTAATAATACAAAAAGAAGATTGACCCGTAAAGACTTAATATAAGGAACCATTTTTTAATTGCTAGAGTGTTCACAAGTGATTGGGCTTCCTGCAAAGACAGCACGCTGTCCCGGGGACAGGTAAGTCAAACCTACCTGTGAGTAGGTTCTGGGGAAAGGTTCCAATTTTGGCAGAAAAAAACAGACTTCATGACCTCAAAGGTTTTTTCCCGACTCTAAATTAAAAAAAAAATTCTGGATGGCTTCAAAAGACAGAAACGTGACAGTTTCAAGTGACAGGAGGGATCATAATCCCAGTGTCTTTAGGTTCTCCGCGCAGGGTTTGTATTGTTATGTTAACGTGGTTCTGTATCCGATCAGTTCTTCTGAGAGGGTGTGTATGTAGTATGGTCCTACTTTGTCACGCAGTGTATCTGTTTTTATCCTAATGGTCTCTTCTGTGATTTTCAGACACTCACCCCTTCGTTGGATGGCGCCTGTGCTCTTCATCGGAATATGATGCTCATTAATGCCTTGACCATTTCTCCACGGGAACCACAGCTCCTGCTTGCAGTTTGATGTCATCCACCCTTCACACTCTCTGACACTCACATGCATTTCACAGTTGTGTCAAGAGAGGCCTCAAGATGTTGAGAGGAGACGTTTGCCAAGGCTACAGTGAGATTGTGTGGCACAGCCAAGCATGGAAAAGTCAAAAGTCTGGCTCCAACTCCCTTTTCTAATGAGTAGACACCACTCCCTCATTGGAACATATTTGATTTTAATGCTTTTGAGTGGCACAGAAAGCTGGCTGGTTTGCAAAACCGAGACAAGTTCTTCCTGAGACAGCGTCACAGCCTTCCCTGCCACCGCGTTCAGGGAGCTGTTGACCTTACCTGACAAAGCCCCCTCTCCTCCTCTTTCCTTTCTCTCCATCCCTCTTCCTCCCTGATTCCCTCCCGAATTTGCTAAATGAAAGTTTATTCTGATACTAGTTATTTAAGGGCAACAGAAATTTCTGAAGTACATAAAAATGTTCACAGGAACCTAAAATGGCACAGAATCTAGATTAGGAAGCAATTCTGGGAGCTCATGTCTCCTCAATGTTGCTGTTGAGATCACAGAAAAGAGGATCTGGAAACAAAGCACCTTTATTCCCTCTGTGTCTGAGTTGGGCTTGCCCTCTCTGAATGGCGGGAGAAACTCCTTGCTTTGCTGAACCCCAAATGTCTGGAACTTTATCCTTTTCCTTTTTTCTCTTTGTCACCCTTCATCTTACTACCCCAGATAGTTGGGCTCTCTTTCATGTTATTGTAAGCTCTTTCATTTATTCCGTAAGCATTTATTGAACACCTACTACATCCTGTGTATCGTGCTGGCCTCAGAAAGTAAAATTAGTCATATTTCTATTGCATCCTTGATGAGCTCACTTTGTATATGATGGTGGTGAGAGAGAAATAGAAAAACTTCTCCAAACAACGAACAGTAATATAATTTGGTAAGTGTTCAAAGATCTAAACCGAAAGACATTTAGACGTTTCAAAACAAGCAGAGAGGCAACTGTTGTTTGCCCGTTAACACAATGTGCTTGTTTTTGCACGTTTGCCCTGATGATATGAACTTGACTATGTGGCAAATAAACTTATCCAAGTTCATATCTGCCCTTTAATAAACCAGATCACCGAAACACTTGTACTGGACTGTGTCAGTATGGCTTTCTTTAGACCTGATTTCTGACCCTTGCTGGGGTGTGATGCCATAAGGGTTTTCTTTATCATTACCCATAAGAAAAACATTTTTCCAGGCTCAGGACTAGAAATACTTACACATTTTTGCAATTGATATCTTTTTGGCTTATGGAGGTTGTGGACCTTTTAACAGATGGTATGCTCCTTTCTGAGTTACGTCTTAACAGTCAAGCAGTTCAATCATTCCCATCCAGTACTTACATCCCCTCAACTAGGGGTTTAATCCAGTGTTTTTCAACTTTTTAGACTCTGCCCACACTGAAAACACATTCTGCACTGTGACTTAGTGCACATATTTATATGTGTGTACACACACATGTGTGCACACACATGTAATAAAGTTGCACAAAGCAAATTTCTATTGTAGTGCCCTATATTTTTATTCTCTTCTGTTCCACTCCATCCTGTTTATTCCATGCCATTCCATTTTATTCAATGTTTAAAAATGTTAATCCCATGTCACTAAATTGATTTCATAACCCTTTTAAATAAATTTTTATTTATTATTAGAGGGAGAAAGGGAGGGAGGAAAAGAGAGAAAGAAACATCAATATGAGAGAAACATCGATAGGCTGTCTCTTGTACATGCTCTGACTGGGGACTAAACCTGCAACCCAGGCACGTGCCCTGACTGGGAATTGAACCTGCAACCTTTCACTTTGCAGGACGACGTCCACACTGGTCAGGGTTGATTTCATAACTCTTTAGTGAGTTGTGAGCCCCAGTTTAGGAAACACTGATTCAATCCCTTCCTTGAACACACCCAGTTACAGAAAACTTACTACTTCCTGGGGAAGCCTACTTTATTGTTGGGAAATCTGGAGCTGCTCCTTCAGTGAACTGAAAACTGCCTCCTTGGTAGATCTCGTTGCCTAGCATCTTGTTAGTTCTATCTTTCAGTCTCATGCAGAACAGTCCAGTCCTTCTTATTCCTGACCGTCCTTCCAATATTTGAAGAAACTGTGTTCCCCCGAAAACTCCCCATTCATTTATATTTGATGATGGCTCCAGCAAGAGGCTCGGTGGCCAGACATCAATAGCTGAAGAAAAGCGTTAGGCCAAGGCAATTAGAAATGTTCCCTGAAGCATTTGAGTAATTTGAAGTAAAGGGTTGCTTTTTAAAAATGTGCTCGATTTGACTGAACAATTGCCCCAATTCCCTACTTTACTCCAGCTGTGGAAAACCTGGCCCAACTTCTGCTACATATTGATTTTGCTCAAAGGTGGCAAGTGACAACACAGCCATTACATAAATGACATGAGAAAACAGCCTTCTTCCCCCAAGGTATTTAGCACACTCCACAGATGGCGACGACCTAATTCAGTCCAAAGAAGAAACAAGTGAAATCATTCACTCAATTACTTTCATTGGGTAGAGGCAGTGTGGCTCTCTGGGCTCTCCCAGAAGAAGAAAAAAAACCCTTCCTGAAACTGCCATGCACGGGCAATTTCATTACAACAGAGTTCCAGTCACCTCTTGTTTTCTTAAACTTGTATTATTGAAAGATTAGTCTTCTGTTTATGGTTACATTGCCAAGTATCCAAAGCAGAACTTGCTCCTTCATTCGGAGTTAATCGAACTGAAATGGACATGTGGCATTACCAAGGCCCATGGCCCTATGAGATCAGAAGAATTACTCAATCTCCACCACTTAGGGTAGAAGTTTTTGAAAGAAGTTAGGATAAATTGACAAAGATTGCTTACCTCAGATTACAGAGTTCAAAATGCAGTTCAGAAAGACTTTATAATTACATGTTGTAATGGGAAAGATTACAATGTTGTATGGCTGGATAGCAGGACTCACTCAAGTGATGGCCAAAGCCAATGTCGTGAGGGGATCTATTCACTTTGTTCTGCATTCCTGTGCACAGAAGTACAGAGCAAATCTGTGTGCTGGAAGGAAAGTCTTGGAGAGATGATTCTAGACTGATGGCAAATTTTCTAAAATATGTTGGTATTGAGAGAACCATTCTTGTCTTACACAACTCTTTAGGTGGATTCCATAGAACTTTAACTGGAGCTCCAGACTAAAACATGGATATTTAATCAAACTGATGAGAATGAACTAAGGTAAGAATTAGCGTATATTTTCTGTGATTGTAAAATTTCAACTTTGAGATAGTTTTTTGGTATTTTCAGATGGCTTTATTTTAAGGGGGATCATTCTGAAAACATACTGGAAGAGCAAATATCTCCCACACAGTATTTTCTTAGTCATTCTATGTTTCTCTTTCCCATTTCCTGTTTGCATCATATTTTAGTCTTTCTCAGTTTAGTCTACCAATGCTAAGAGTTCTTATATTTAATCTTTTATAAATTTAAATTTAGGCATTTCAACTTGCAGCTTTTGCGTGTAGTGGCAACCAAGAGCCTCACCGAAGTCTTGGCTGAGGTCTAAGTCCTTTGCTGACAAAATGCCAAGGAAAGGGAGAAAAGGCGGTAAGTGGGATAAAAATAAAAATCTGTGTTCTTTCCCATGGTATCATTTATCAGAAGGGAATGGTGTTACTGGGTTGGGAGGACATGACTTTCTTAGAAGAAGAGACACAGCTGTCTGAACATACAAGGCAACCTCAACAGGTTGGAATTTATTTTCAATATACATGAAGGACAAAACCACTTGGTGGCTTGAGAAGGGTGATGAATATCACCAGCTTCTTTCATAGTTACTATCCTCTTTCATTCCATCTTTCCTCTTGCTTTTAAAATGGCTGGGAAAAAAAATTTGGACAGTCATTGCTCATTGTAGGGCAGGGGTGTCAAACTCATTTTCACCAGGGGCCACATCAGCCTCATGGCTGCCTTCAATGGGCTGAATGTAATTTCAGGACTATATACATGTAACTATTCCTTAACAGTTAAGGGAGAGCTCGGTGCTGCCGCCGGGTAGAAACAAGGTGCCGGGCCGGATAAAACAAGGTGGAGGGCTGGATTTGCCCATGGGCCTTGTGTTTGCCACCTGCGTTGTAGGGGTTGCAAGATTCTGAACTGAAGGTTGAAAATATCCTGCAGATGGACTGTGTTTGGCACAAGCAAGTGTTTAAAAATAAAAACACTGACTCATGATATAACTTTTCATAAAAATGGGAATAGAGGGACACTCCCTCAACTTCACGAAGAGCATGTACAAAAACCTATAGCTAACATTATACTTAATGGTGAAAGACTAAATGCTTTGTTCCTCAGATCAGGAATAGGGTAAGGATGTGTCCACTCTTACTACTCTTATTCAACAGAGTGCTGGGAGTTCTGGCTAGTGCAATAAGTCAAGAAAACTAAATAGAAAGCACACCTATTGCAAAAGAAGAAATAACACTGTCCCTATTTGCAGATGATGTGATAGTCTATGTAGAAAATCCAAAGGAATCTGCCAAAAACCTCCTAATACTAAGTTCAGTAAGGCCATAGGGAACAAAATTAACATACAAAAATCAACTATGTTTTAATACAGCAGCAATGACCATGTGGACATTGCAATTAAAAGTACTATGCCATCTATAATTGCTAAAAAATACTTTGATGAAAATCTAAGAAAACATAAATAGAATTTATAGGCTGAAAATTACAAAACATTAATGAAAGATAAAAGGAAGATCTAAATATACAGAGATACAATGGGTTCATGGATTGGAAGTCCAAATGTACTGAAGATGTCAGTTTCACCCCAACTGACATACAGTTTTAATGCAATTTAAAATTCCAGCATGCTTACTTGCAGATGTAGAAAAGACTATTCTTACATTTTATGGAAAAGCAAAGGGATCAGAACAGCTTATATTCTTTGAAAAGGAGAATACAGTGGGAGGAATCAGTTTACCTAATTTTAAGAATCATGGTATAGTTACAGTATTCAAGACTGTGTAGTTTAAAATTGATCCACATAAATATTCCCAACTAACTTTTGATAAAAGTGTGAAAGCAAATGGTACCAGAGCAAGTAGACATTGACACAAAAATGTTAACTTCATCTTGGATCTCACATTTTATACAAAAATAAACTAAAAAAGATGTAAATATAATATAGAGACCTATAATAATCTTATAAACAGTATAGGAGAAAATCTCTGGTAACAAGAGCTAGGCAAATAGTTTTTAGACTTGATACTGAAAGCACGATTTATAAAGGATAAATTGAATAAACTGAACTTCATCAAAATGAAAACTTTTGTTCTTTGAAAGACTCTTAAGAGGATGAAAAACAAGCCAAAAACTAGTACGTAGAATAGAAAAAGAAATCTGAAAACTCAACAATAAAAAACAACGCCCCCCAAAATGCCCCCTCTCCCAATGATCCAACTGTGAATTAAGCAGAAGACATAAGAAGACATTGACTAAATACATATGTATTACATATAAAAATATGTATATATACATATATACATATATACATACACAGTCATGCACTGCATAACAATGTTTTGGCCAATGACGGACTGCATGTATGACAGTCGCCCCGTAAAAATTGAGCTGCAGTATTCCTATTGCCTAGTGACATTGTAGCTGTTGTAACATTGTAGTGCAACACATTACTCATGTGTCTGTGGTGATGCTCGCGTAAACAAACCTACTGTGCTGCCAATTATATAAAAGTATTGCATGCAAAATTGTGCATAATGCATAATTCTTGGTAGTCATAATAATGACTATGTCACTGGGGATGCATTTACTATGCTGCTTATTATTTTAGAGTGTGCTCTTTTTACTTACAAAAATGTTTGCTGTAAAACAACTGTGTTACGCTGCATCATTTTCTTTTGTGCTTGATTTAGTTTTATGACGCCTTATAAATTTAGTGCAGCTGAAGTTTACAGTATTTGTAAAGTCGACAGCAGTGTACAGGAAAGTCCTAGACCGTCACATTCACTCACCACTCACTCACCCAGAGAGACTTCCAGTTCTGCAAACTCCATTCATGGTAGGTGCCCCACACAGGTTACCACATTTTATCTTCCATACCATATTTTTACTGTTAATTTTCTATTTTTTGATACATGAATAGCTTACTTGGTTATTAAATACTTGGCTATTCTGAATAAAGCTGCTATTAACATTCATGGACAATGTTATTGTCTATAATATTCAGTATGGTAACATGCTGTACAGGTTTGTAGTCTAGAAGCAGTAGGCTATACCTGTAGCCTAGGTGTGTGGTATGCTACACCAACCAGGTTTGTTAAGTGCTCTCTATAATGTTATCACAGCAACAAAATCACCTAAAGACACGTTTCTCAGAATGCATTCCCATCATTAAATAGTACACGGCCATATAGGTGACAAAGAAACACATTGAAAGAAACTCAGAGTGCTAAACATTAGGGAAATGCAAGTGAAAATTCAATGAGATGCCACTAAATACCTAATGGCTAAAATAAAAAATGGTGACATCAAATAGTGACAAGAATACAGAGAAACTGGGTCAGTTATAAACTGGGAAAGTAAAATAGTACAACTGTTACTGAAAACAATTTGGAAGTTTCTTAAACATGTAAACATACAACTGCCATATGACCCAGCGATTGCATGCCTGGGCATTTCTTCCAGAGAAACAAACACTTTTGATCATACAAAAACCTCTACATGAATGTTCATAGATGCTTTCTTCATAATAGCAAAAATTTTGAAACAATATAGATATCTTTAAATGAGTGAATGGTTAACAACTATGGTACATCCATATCATGAAATACTACTCAGCAATAAAAAGGAACAAAATATTGTTAAATGCAACCACCTGGATGGATCTCCAGAGAATAATCTAGAGTGAAAAAAACCCCAATTTTAAAAGCTTACACACTGTGATTTTATTTCTATAACATTTGTGAAATGACAAAATTATAGAAATGGAGAACAGATTAGGGGTGTCAGAGATTCAGAAGAGGGTGGGAGTAGGAAGTTGGTGTGACTACAGGAGGTGACATGAAGGATCTCTGTGGTGATGGCAATGTTCCGTGTCTTCACTGTATTAATCCCGACATCCTGGTTCTGATGTTATGCTATAGTTTTTCCAGATGTTATCTTTGTGGGAAACTAGGTAAGGGGGGTACACAGGATCATTCTCTCATTTATTATAGCTGTGTATGAGTATATAATCATCTCAAAGGAAGATTTTAGACACAGTCTTCAATTCACCAGAGCCCCTACTATTTTCATTTTAATTCATTAAGTTAAATTAGCCCCTACTAATTTCTATTTAGTTGTAACTGTTGTCAACTTAATTTCAAACCTAATAGTTTGTGCAGTTTGGTAAGAGAATGAGATCTTGCTGACAAACTATACAGAAGAAATGTCAGGTGGTGTTTCTCTCCTGGGGACTGATGGATCGGGGAGGTTTTAGCATTGAGGGGCATCGTATTCTTATGCTAGGTCAGGGACCCATCACGGATGATGGGACCTTATTCATCGTAATAAATTATGCTGTAAGGATGTCTGTGCGTCTCTCTCCTCCATTAAATTCCTTGACAGCAGAGGCCATGACTTGCTTGTTCTCTACACTCTTTTCCCCTCGCCCTTCTCCCCTCCACCTAGCAGAGAGGCCTACTTCACCATTTAATAAGGGAGAGAACAGATTTCTGAATTGATTAGTAGCACAGCATGATCACAATGCTAACCACAAGTGCCCAGGATCTGGTAAGTACCTTTCTAACCTTGATTTACAGGATGTCCCTCCAGGCGCCTAATGATTTAGCCAACCCGAATTGCCCCAGGCTGCGCCCGAGTTGGGAGTTTTCTCAGTTCAGTGCCTCTGCCCACGTTGTTTCCTTTGTCTGTTTCCTTTGCTCCCTCCTTCATCCCCACCGGTGGAACTCCACTGATCGTTCACTGTTCAGTTTAAAGGATGTCTGTTTCAAGAGGTCTTCCATGCTGCAAACACTATTTCACAATTTGCACCCCTTGTCATTTTCAACCTTATAGGAGTATTGGACTCACCCTGTGCAACTGTAAACCGCTTGGGGGGCAATTGATCTTGATCCTTCAGGGGTGTCCAAACATTTGGCATCTCCGGGCCACACTGGAAAAAGAGTTGTCTTGGGCTACACACTAAATACACAAACACTAAGGAAAACTGATGAGCAAAAAAAAAAAAAAAGGTTTTAAGTAAATTTACGATTTTGTGTAGGGCTGCATCCATCGCCATCCTGGGCCTCATGTGGCCCGCAGCTTGGACACTCCTGTTAGATCTTCCCACAGAAATGGGTTCAGTGTGCTGCCCACAGCAGATCCCATAAATGTGCATTGAAAGAGAAAACAAAAGAAAGGAAATTAGAATGCCCAGGCTAGTATAATGGAAGCTCTTAAGGTAGCCAAATAAAAATGAGAGGAAGCTAGAAAGGAAATCTGAGAGTGGATCAGAAGTAATAGCAGATAATGTTAAAATGTTGCAAGGCTGATTTTATGTGGCATTGGTGGAGATTAGGCTGCTGGCCACAGCCAGTTTCACTGTAAATCATGTAACAGACCTTGTAGAAATGCCAAGATAGTAGAAGTCTTCTTAACGCAGAGCTCCAAGACACGCTCAACTTGAAACATTGTTTATTTTCTTCATTAGGAGCTAAAGGGAAGCAAGTCAAAGGCAGCGGGTAGCAATTACCTAATATCTTTGCAGAAAGAGAGATTTTTCAAAATGTGCTTTTCTCGCTAATCCTTGAGGGGAAATGAGGTTTATTTATGGTGTCAGAGGAGAACAAGGCATAATAGTAAAAGATTTTATATGACTTCATGTTTTTAGGAAAGTCATTTGTTTACAAATCCAACTTAATCAAACCCAAAGGTATTTAATATAGTCCAGATTTGAATGTCACCTGATTTTGCACCCAAATTTCAGACTAGAGGAAGTGATTATGATAGAGTATAAATGTTAATATAAGAAGATGTAGATTGTAAGTATTTCCTTACTGAGATGAAAATCTTAGGTGTAGACCATCCCATAGTCCAGGGAAAGAACGGAATAATTAAGCACATTTCCTCCTCTCTAGCTTGAACTGCAATTGTATGGGGCTGTCTAAAGTGACTTAACTGTTTTGATTGATAGTTCAGGATAATAGTCTTTTGATAAAGAAATAATTTTGTAAATAAAGCAAATCTGTGCTGAAGTCCAGTAATATGAACATTTTGACTATTTTTTTTTCTTTCATTTGCTTACCAATCTTTACAGAGAATCCCTAGTCATTAAAAGTGATATCTCATATTTGGCCAAAACTTTATACTTTTTAAGATATATTTGCATAGTTTAATTTATTTGTTGCTCCTTACAGTAATCTGTGATTAAAGTGGGGATTATTATTTTTATTTTACTCAAAGAGCACATTAACATTCAAAGAAAAGAAAACCCCTGAAAATAATACATTCGCTTTTGGAGCTGGAAAGCACCTCAGAAAATTATACCTGTGAAAGTGTTGTTTTAAGTAGTATAGCATAGTTGGTCCTGCAGTCTTTTGATCTAAATTGTGGAGAATTACTCTTGTATTTTATAGATAAGGCATCTGAGGTCTGACCAGTTGGTGTCTTGGCCAAGGTCACATGGCCAGTACTCTGTAAGAGCAGCATGGGAAGTGGGCAAGGGAGCTGCTCCCAGATTTTACTCGGTAGCAGGTAAGGTCTGGTTCTAGGATGTCTGGACTCACCTGTGCATCGCAACTTCCTACCTGAATCTGTGGGAAGATGTGACATGAAAGAAAGCACTTTGACCCTAACGGCAAAGAGCAAGAACCTTGGCTGTCAGAAAAGTGGTGAAATTTTATGGTGAGAGGAATGCCATGCACAAAAGCAGGTGGCAACGCTTTGCATGAGATCCCGAGGCAAGTGAGCCATGGATGACTCATTCGGTAAACAGCAGACTCTACTGAGGATACCAGCTTCTTCAGAGAGAATTCTCGGAACGCTGATAAAGCTACCACAACTCATGGAGGACAGAGACCTGTCACAGAATCTGCTGGAGAAGAGCTGGCACAACAAGCTTAAGTATAAAAGGGGTAAAAAGTGCATTATCTTAGAGCAAAAGTACCTTCCTTTGAAAACGGAACACCCAGTGCTGGTTTGGTTCCTGGGCAGGGCACATGGGAGAGGTCCCCAGTTGGGGTGCATACGAGAGGCAAATGATTGATGTTTCTCTCTCACGTCAATGTTTTTCTCCCTATCTGTCTCTCTCTCATCAATGTTTTTCTCTCTCTCCCTCTCTCTCATCAATGTTTTTCTCCCTCTCCCTCTCTCTCTCTCTCCCTTCCCTTCTCTCTAAAATCAATAAGCATCCCTTCAGGTGAGGATAAAAAAGAAAAGAAAATGGAGCAACCAGGACAACCAGTTCCTTCAGTGAATTTAAATCCTATTTTAAGGACAGAAGCATCTAGTCAGAATGCGGGTGGGGTTTCCTTTATACCATGATAACTGTATCAATAACATTGGAATGAGTTCCTTTATTCTTTGGACTAGGTAAGCCCTTTCAATGGTCCTTTCTCAATGCTAAGCTATAGTTGTGGGAATCACTTAACAGAAAGCTTTTACAGGAATTGTAGTCAATTGCATTATAGTAGGTTTCTTATTTATTCTTCTTCTATTCTGATTATTGTCTTAATAACAATAAAGTGGAAGACTAATTTCAAGGACTGTTAATTTGTGCTTTCTTCATACCTTGGTATGAAGAAAGTAACTAGACCTTTGTGCTCCCTCATCGCAGGGACCTCAGGAGTTGCCTGAAGGCCCCTCTGTGAAGGGCTGATGCTCTGCCCGTTCAGAGAGGGAGAGAAATGTGCTGCCAGGAGGAGGTGGTGGGCTACTTGGGAAAGGGAGAACGATTCCCAAAGCTGGGAATGGGTGCAAGCCCGGGGTTCCTGGCTTGTCACAATGCTACACTACCCTGGAAGGGAAAGGTCCACTTGGGCAGCTTGGCCTGCAGATGCCAACGCTCCCGGCTGGGGAAAACCCATGTCCCGGATGGGCATGAAAGTGCAGAGCTTCCTTTCTTCATGGGGGCCGCCGGGACTTGGACCTTAAGCATATTCACAGTGGGTGGTATGGACTGAAGATGAGAGAGCCCTCTGCAAATGTGAGGGCAGAAGAAGTCCCTCGGTGCCTTTGAATGATCTTGAGGGCAGTGGAAGGGAACACACTGTAACAGTTTCTTCTTATTAAGTGGCATCTGGTGCAGCCTACTTCTGATTCAGAGAAAGAGATGTGACATCAAATCTATCACAATAAAAAGTGTTACTGGAAAGTAGTCAGTTGAAGTGCTGGGGTGTGCTAGAAGCTAGCAAGACGATTGGATAGAGAAAAAAGCTCTCAGCTGCCCTTACCAGATTGGGGTGGGAGCAGGGGAAGTCAGGCACATGTACCGTAGAAGTCAGAGTGGTCCAGGGGGAGGTGCTGGGCCACAGAGGCCTGTCAGTCTAGCCTGGGGAAGAAGGGGTCGGTTAGGAGATGGAGCCACCTGAAGCACACAGAAGTTTGGGAAGTCGATTGGTCATTTTGAGAAAGCACCTGGTCCATCCCACAGCCTGAGCTAACAGAACCCCAGGGGAACGAAGAGGCTCTGTTGCTTCCTCCTGACCTGCACTTGCACGGTGCACTCACCTGTTCTCTCCATGGCCACGCGGCCTTAGCAGGTGTGTGACCCATGGCCTCTAGGAGGGAGCCTTTCTCTCTAGCCCACCAGGTGATGCACTCGCTGGTGCATTTGCATGCTCTTTCACCTGGGGTTATGTAACCATGTGGCCCTGGCAGCCTCATGGCTGCCTCCCTCCAGGGGGGAGCCTGAAATGGACAGCAGCTGGGAACAAGCGAAGCTGCCTGGATGGGACTAAGACCACTCAGTAGCTGCCTGTGGGCTCCAAAGGACTGTACTTTAAAATGGAGCAGCAACTGTGGACACTGGCTTTTGTCTTGGGCTTGCTGGGTATGGTTGGACTTTTTCCATGGCAGAAAGAAGAGATGGTCATGGAGACGGGAGTCTGCCAGGTTGCACAGCACCTGAATACAACCCCTGTCCTTTCGTACCAGCATCTGCCTCATGAGTTTGGCTTCTATGGCAGCAGGCAGCCAAACCTCCAGTTTGTTCAGTTACAGGATCACACTATCTATACATTCAGTTCTGCTATCTCCTTATGTCCTAACAACTGTGCAAAGGGGCTAATGTGGTTGTATCCATTCTGTAAATAATTTCCCCAAGATTCCAGGGCTTGTAACTGGCAAGGCAGCTCTCACGGCTGCCAGTCTCAGGAGGGGCTCCCCTACTTCCTGTCTAAGTGTTGCATTCACTCTTCTTCCCATTACAATTGAGGCAATCATTTCATAAGCATTCCCTGAGGAACTACCACATACTGGGTACTGTATAAGGCACAGGGATCCAAACTCCAGTAAGACATGGTCCCTACCCACAAGGAATCTTATCCTTGAAGAGCAGAGCTCCTGGAAGGGACAGGGCTATGGTGTGGACACCTGGGAGATGAGGCTGCAAGGCTGCATGGGAGCCAGAAAACGGATAGTGAATGAACGTGCTCCAAGCTTTTACTCCAGAAACCGCGCAAGCCGTTTTAAGAATTTGACTTTTTAATTTCTTTTAAAATTTACACAAGTCATTGGATTATTAATTAATTAATAAACCAACTCAACAAGTATTTCCGAGTGCCAAGCCCTGTGTGGTTCTAGGGACATGGTGGTTACCGAGGTGGATATGTGTCTCTGTCCTCACAAAATCTGTATTCTGGTTGCAAAGAGATGAACAAAACCCATGTTTGAAATAAACATAAGAAATCAGCTATGAACTGCAATGATGGCGTGCCATGCAGAAAATAAGCAGGGTCCTGGGGTAAAGAGAAATGAGGGTGAAACAATCAGAGATGTATAAAGAGAGAAGAATCTCTTCTTTCAGCCTCCACCTTCACCCCTCCCTCCGTGGCACCTATCCTTTTGCATCTTTATTCTAAGCAAATGTTTGAAAATATATATGACTGCTTAATTTTTACAAATGGAAGTTTATGTTGCATGTTACTTTGTGACCTGCTTTTTGTAAACTCAGCAATACATGTGGATACGTTTCCACGATAATCCATGTAGATCTGCATAATATTCTTAAACTGCTGCATAGTATTGTTGCATAATATGCGTGCACTTTAGTTCTGTCTCTGTCGACTGCCAAAAACTTTCTAGTTTTTTTGCTGTTAAAAACAGTGCTTTAATAAACATTCTTATGCTGATACCCTTTTACATATTGGTGGGTTTTTTTCTGGTTGGGAAGAGTCCCAGGTGGGATAGCTGGCCCTGAAGTTTCATTCCTTTTTAAATTTTGGTACATACTGGCAGACGGCTCTGTATAGAGATTGCAGCAATATGTAAGCATGCCTAAGTCTACATGCCCTCTCAGCCCTAGATGGTCTCAATTTCCTTAATTTTTGTCAGCATTAGAGGTGAAAAAATAGAATCTCATTATCCTTTTAATTTGCATTTACTTGACGCCGGGAGTTCATGAGCCTTTCAATAGTTATATTGATCATTTCATTTTCTAATGGACGGATGGCTTGCTTTATAGCCTTTGCCCAATTTTCTCTGTTTTATTGTTTGTCTTCTCACTAATAGATGAGTACTCTTTGTATATGGGGGGTATTAACTCTTTCTCATATGTGCTGCACATATTTGCACCATTTTATAATTTGTCTTTTAACTTTGTTTCTGGCATCATTGAAGGGTTTGAAGCAGGGAACTCACCAGACTGTATTGCATTTATTTTTTTTTTCTTTTTCTTTCTTTTTTTATTGTTTTTCAGTACAGTTTTCTGTCTTTTACTCCCATCCCAGACCACCCCCCAGTGCTCCCCCCTCCCTCCCTTTTCCACCCCCCCCCTAGTTTCTGTCCATGTGTCCTTTATACTTGTTCCTATAATCCCCTCCCTTTTTCCCTGAAATTCCCTCCCCTCTCCCCTCTGGATACTATCTGTATTGCATTTAGAAAGCTCATTCCTCCAGCACAGGGAGGCCCGGAGGGAAGACACAGGACTGGCAACAGGGCAACTCCTGGGAATCGGCCAGCGATTGTACAGCTCG
Source organism: Carollia perspicillata (assembly GCA_004027735.1). Taxonomy (NCBI): domain Eukaryota; kingdom Metazoa; phylum Chordata; class Mammalia; order Chiroptera; family Phyllostomidae; genus Carollia; species Carollia perspicillata. The sequence continues at coordinate 1,767 of PVKM010023176.1, read as the reverse complement.
GGGAAACGAATGGTGAGGGACTGAGTCACGTCAGTAGCTGTGGGGAAGGGGAGGTAAAATAGATTTGAGACAATAAAAAACAAAAAGTGTGTGAAACTGTGCCTCATCGGCTGGTGTGGCAGGAGAAATTGAGTTCATGTTCAGGTATTTGAGGTGGGTACGTGGGAAGGTATTGGTGGCATTGACTGAGAGGATTTGGGGCCTGTGTGAGAGTAGAGGTGTCTACTCTGGATTCAGATAAAAGTTTGGGGTGTCTAAGGGATGTCCAGGTGGAGAGGTGGACGTGAGGTTTTGCCTACTGGAGAATGGTCTGGGTTGAGGAGCAGGTGACAGGATTTGGCAGTGCACAGATGCCGACTAAGTACTGACGTGGGAGTGAAGGAAGACGCTCTGAGTGAATGAGGATTTTACGGTGCGTAGAGATTGAGGAGGAAACTCATGGAACATTTCACATTTGAAAGGTTTATGGAGAAAAAGAGCTGGTAATGGAGGCTCTTGCTCACCCTGAGGGTCCAGAAACCAGTCTGCACATTGCCAGGGACAGAGAGGCCCTCCGGGGGCTGCTTCTTTGCCCTTGGTGGGGGTGTCAGCAGCCTGAGAAGAGGGTTCTAATGGTAGTTGCACTTCTTCCTCCTGCAGACAATTCTCTGCCTTCTCCCCTTCCCAGAGTGCAACCAAGGCAGAATCCCACGCAGAGATTGTCACGCATTCTCCCACGGAAGGATGCAGGCTTGCAGACACTGCAGCCACTTCTTTGCTCCTGCCTGGCTTCCAGCCAGGAAAGCAACACATCCCACCGTGTCCCCCTTCCTTCACATTCTCCAGAGTCCCGGGTCTCTCTCTAACCTCCACTGCAGACTTCAGTTTACCATCTCTGTGAAAGGTGGTAGGATCTTTCCCTAGTTCACTACAGCTTAATTTATGCCAAGGAAGTGAAATGAATTCTCCTTAACAAAGTTCCAGTGAATGAGCTCACTCCACATTTGGTTTTTGATTTAAAAGACCACTCTGAGATCTGGCCTGTCCTCCAAATACCAGAAAACTGGCTCTTACCCATGTGGAAATATTTGTTGTGTAAACTAGATTCATCTGCAGCAATGTAAAAATTACTTATACCCAATTCTTGTCCAATGGGATTAAGGGAGTTCCAGGTAACACACAGAGAGAAAACTGGAGTGTTTGTCTCAGTTGATAGTGACATGGTTTATAGAAGGCCTTGTGAATGTAGACATGATCTAAGAAGCCAGCATTTATGGAAGAACACCACACACTACGTAAAACACCTGGACCCTTAAACAGCAACCTGATACTTTCTCATTTATCCAAATGTGACTTGGAGATTAACTCATAGTCTCTGGCTCAGTGGCTGTTTGTCTCTTCACTTTGATGCACTGTAAATTTGGCACAAATCTAGGGCCATCCATAGTTTAAAACTGCTATGGCAAATGAGTCATAACCATTGAATGTTATGGTTGGAAGGGGCTTTAGAGAATATCTAGGCCCACCCCCTCATTTTTCAGATGAGGAAACAGAGTAAAAACTTGTCCATGATCACATGGTTAGCTGACATAACTGGGTTTCTCCTGGGGTCTCTCTATCTCAGTTCTGGGGAATTAGTGTACTGCCAAGGTCTAAGTCAGCAGTAAACAGGTAGGGTCGGCTTTTGACTCCTATTCTCCACCTGGCCCTCCCCACCTGCAATGCCTTCAGAGAAATATGCAAGTAAAATCCTTGCCCTTAGACAGGGCTTCGGCCTTTCCCTCCAGG
>PVKM010023175.1:5698-21408 GCA_004027735.1 Carollia perspicillata | reverse complement strand
TGTTTGCTGTGGGCCCTCAGCCTACGGTCCCGTCTTTGGGACTCTTTCCTTCCCTGCGCACAGAGGCATGGGGCTTGATCTCTTTCTTAGAGCCCCTTTTGTAATGAAAAGTGTGCAGGTAAGTGGGGCCTCTGCGGTCTCCATGTCCCCCTCTTGTAGCCCAAAGGAGCTGACCGCAAACTGAAGACTGACCGGGAGAAGATTGAAAAACAGCCCCTGCACGAGAGACACAAGTATCAGACTACCCGTGAGAGCACGGTCTTCATGGAGGTGTGTACCGGGGAGGCAGGGATGGGAAGAGAGGTTTGGTGGAAAGATCCTCGCTGTACACCTGGGGAAACTGAGGACTCACGGGCTGCGGCTGCTCCAGGATGGTTCACCTCCCTCTCTGTGATTCCGCCTGCTCCCTGCAAAGACATACTGCACCGTCTCCCCAAGACTCCCAGGAGCTGACGCCTTCCAGGCTGCCTCTCCTGTGCCCTGCCATCGCTGCCACCACACTTCCGCTCCCTCTGCCTGGAGCACCTCCCTTCCTCCTGCTTCTGGCTAGCTCCTCCAGGAAGTCTGCCCCAACTCTCCCAGCCCGACCTGCAGGCTAGTTCACTCTCTTCCTGTGTGTGGAAACTTATTCTGCTTTCACAGACTCCTAGGGCAGGGACCAAGTCTGGCCCAAGGGAGACACCTTGTCAGCTGTTAATAGACAGAGGGAGGTGAGGGACAGCCACCACTGCCCTTGGACTGTCCAGGCCCACACTGCTGTTTGCCCACAGTGTTCACCTTGGCCAGAGCCCATTGCAGGATCCTACCAGCCTCTCAGCCCCCTGGCTCTGACCTCCCCCCACTCCTGCAAGCTCCTGTCCCCGGAGAGGTGAGTGGGGATGAACACCCCCTACCAGCCTTTTGGGGTGAGAGCAGAGAGAAAACATTGGGGAGGGCAGGGTTGAGAGGTGTGCTGAGGCTGGGGGAGAGGTTCAGCCCTGTGCTCTCCGGCACAAGTGGCATGACACCTGGCAAGCTCTGCCTCCCAGGGCAGGCAGCGGGCTGCACTGCTCCACAGAGGCCCTGACTTTCTACTCCCCCACAGGTTTTGCTGCTCACCCCCATTCATCTTGGATACCTTGGGGGGCAGCCCAGCTGAAGTGAGTTTTCGCTTTCCAATTATCCACTCCCTATCCTAAAGCCTTCTCAGCAGCTTCATCTCACGCTCGAGAGTAGGGTAGCCCTGCCCCCTGGTGGACAGATTTGGTATGGCCAGCAGATCACAAAACTTTCCTGATGGGATGGGGCACTTCCTACCCGCAGGATGAGCCTTCCCTCTCAGACTTGGGGCCCCTGAGGGTGGGGCTCTGTCCCCTACCCCTTTCCCCTGCCCCCTCTTTTCAGTCCGTGGGTCCATGGTGTTACCAGGACTGCCTTCTTTACGTCTCAGGATCTGAACCCTGGAGCTTCCGTCCTAGAGACACAGCAGTGGCTACACTGGCACAGGTTCTCCAGCTACTGCCGGACTCTAGCCAATTTCACTGGTGAGGCTGCAGGGGACTGAGGGTGGGACGCTCAGCAGGGAGCCGGCCTCTCCTCTATCCTGACTTCTTTGTGCCCTTCAACTAACTTCAACTGAGGACTAAGGGTTGCCAGCTACCATGTGTGCTAGTTTCTCTCTTTTTTTTTTTAGTATAAACTTTTTAAAAAAGATTTTATTTATTTATCTGTAGAGGGGAAGGGAAGGAGAGAGGGAGAGAAATATCAGTGTATGGTTGCCTCTCGTGCGTCCCCTGCTGGGAACTGGCCTGCAACCCAGTTATGTGCCCTGACTGGGAATCGAACCACAGTTGTTTGGTTCGCAGGCCCACACTCAATCCACTGAGCTACATTAGCCAGGTCTCTTCTGTTATTCTATATAATTTACATACTACCCACTGAGGACGGGGCTCAGGAAGGTCAAATACTTGCTCACAACCAGCAAGTGGCAGAGCTGGGGTTTGAATCTAAGTTTGACTCTCCGAGTATACTAGGGCTATTTGCAGACTAACGTTGGACTGTGTCCCTTGCCAACCTCGTTCCCCAGGCCTCTCCCCCCAATCTGGCCCTGTCTGCCTCTGCAGGCACCGATCTGCTGAAGCTTACCCGGCAGGACCTTATCCAGATCTGCGGGGCTGCTGACGGGATCCGCCTTTTCAATACTCTCAGAGCCAGGTGCTGGGCACTGCCAACCAGGGTCCCTTCCTACTCCAGTGGCACCTACCAATTCAGCTAGTAGTCATGTTTCATGGAATGTTCAAGTTGAGATGCAATCTTAAAGGATACTTATTCCGCAGAGGAGGAAACTCGGGCCCAGGAAGGACACTAGCCTGCCTGAAGTCACAGAACAGGCTGGGCAGGGCTGGGCTGACAAGTTAGGCTCCTAGACTTCTGTGGCCGTCCCATATGCTTCACTCAGTTTCTGGGGACAATTAGATGTTGCTCATCCCCTCTCCCCCAGGATCCATCATTCACTAAATGCTTGAGAAATGCTTCATGTTTTTTTCTCCCTGGAGACCTGGGAGGAGGCAGGGTCTGTCCCAGGGACGGGTTCACAGGGGGAGCTGTTAGTTCAGATATGAAGGGCTGATACTTAGACTGTTTTCCTGGCCCAGGCCCATCCGTCACCGGCTGACTTTGTATGTGGCTCAGGAGGCCTCTAGGCAAGGGAATGAGGTTTCTAAGAATCCTGACTCAGGTGAGGTTCTGGACTCTCTCCAGAAGAAATTCAGGTGTGGCTGCATGAAACCCCTTCTGGCTTGGGGAGAGAGTGATGATCCACCATTCCTGGGACCCAGAGCGCCCTCCTTAGGATTCCTGGCCTCCCATGACCAGATAAGCCCTCTTTCTAGGATGTCTTGCTGGGTTTATTCCCCCGTTTTCTCCCTAACCCCATTTGATTTTCTCATTCTATTTGTACGTGGGATTAGAACATTCTAATCCTTTTAGTGTACTTGGGTTTCAGTTGTATGTAGATGTCCCATCTCCTCTATCATCTGGGGGCTCCCCTCAGTCTGAGGCCTCCCCAAAGATGAGGAATAGGTGGAGACTAAGTGGATTCAAAGCCTTTTTCCTTCTTCACTCCCCCTCCACCCCCCGCCCTCATCCTCCTGGTATCTGGGGCCACCCCTGGAATCCCTCCCTCACTAACCCCTGCCCTTGTGCTGCTCACATCCCAGGCTTTTATCAAGAGATTTCTCTGGATGAACTCAGTGCCATAGAGCTGATGGGGAAACTAGCAGAGCTCTTGGCCCTCCCGGCCAGTCAGATCCACCGCCTCTTCCACCAGGGCCCTGGGGGGATTCTCATTCTCCTCAGCGACCAGGTAAAGGGGTGGCGGTTCCCTACAAGGATGCACAGGGGCCTGGCTCACGTGTTTCCCTCTCCCTACCCTGGCTTTATCTGTTTGGCTGTAAGGACCGAATTGTCCTAGTGACCCCTTCTCCCTTGCAGGTGGTTCAGAATCTTAAGGATGAATCATACTTTGTGGCTGTGGTGAAGAAAGGTAGGGGTTTTAGAGGGAGATGCTAGATTTTTGTCAAAGGGACTGAGATTCATATAGCTAAAAGCTATTTATTGCTCAGGAAAACCGTGACTGGAAAAAAAAATGCATTCTCATGATGGGGAAAGAAGTGTCCCAGTTTCTCGGTTAGGGAGTTTGTTACTACAAAGGAAGGCCCTGTGGTCTTCTGCCCCACCCAACCTGCAACAATCACACGGGGCAGGAGAGCAGGTGCTTGCTGACCGGTCAGCTGGTGGCTCTGATTATTTGGATGCTGGCCCTCTGTCCCCCGTGACACTACAGTACACAGGCGGCTCCCTAAAACCATGGATTTGAAACAACAGTTGGGCGTGGGAGCATGCTGCAGTGCAGCGATGGTGGTCGGGGGCCAGCCCCAACCCAGCGGTGCCCTTTTTACTGCTTTCAGTGCAGAATCCAGATGGCTACTACCTGGTTCTGACCTAGGCCCAGGGGCGCCCTGTAGCAGCGGAGACGGATGCCAGCCTGGTTCTCCCGGGCCCCATTCACCGGAAAATCCTCGATGCTTCACCAGGCTCCAGTCCAGGTGAAGAGCCAAACTGCCCCGTGTCCTTCCCCTGGGGAGGAAGCCAGCAGCCCCCAGAGGAGCTGAGCTGGCCAGGCCTGGGGCAAAGAGCCCAGGAGATGGTTTTGATGAACTTTTGCCCCTTATTTTGTTATTTTGTAAGTAAGATTTTAAATCTTACTTACCCCTCTCTTTTTTGCAAATACACACACACATTAAATGCTTGTTCAAGTTTCTTGGTGGAACGGTCCTCTTGGAGAAATGTCCTCTGCCTAAACTGTCGACTAGGGCCAGGGATGGAATCTGGGACAAAGGAATAAAGGTGGCTGGATTTACTTTTTTCAATTAGTTTTGGCAAAAACTATTCACTATGGCCTCCAAAAGACCATTCAACTATCAAATCGTTGTGCTCACTTGACTGTGGTTCTAGATAGTTGCGAAACACCATAGCTATTCTTGAACATTGAGGCCATAGGGTTTTATTTTAAAAATGTAATTGAATTTATTAATCTTTTTATTTTTAGGTCATAAGATCTTTCCCTATATTAAGGTCATTAAGTGTAAACATTTTTCAAATTTTAATTTTCATTTTGCATTTTACTTTTAGATCTGTAATCTAGCTGAAACAGATTTTTTGGTGTTTATTTTTCTAAGCAGAAAATTTTATATTAAGTGCTTTTTAAAGTGATACCAGACCACACCTTACTCTTCCTTTTCATCCCCTTCTCATAAAAAGTTTCAAACATACCGAAATGGGAAAAACCACACGCACGGGGCAGAAAACAGGCCAAGGCACCTTCTTAAAGATTACCTGCTTAACTCATCATTATTAATAATTATCATTTACTGACCATCTTCGGTGAGCTTTAAACCAGAAAGCTTCTGTCTAGGGAGGTTGGGAAGGAGGCTGGCTCTAAACATTGGCTGAACTAGGAATGGATGGGGAAGGGGAAGTCTGCTTATCCATGGAGACCTACTAAGTGCCTCCTTCAACATTCAGGGATGATTCAATACGGAAAACTGAGCAGGCTCCCGCTTGTACCCCTGGAAGGGACCCCGTTGGCCTCACCTAGATGACCAGTTCACACAGACCTTTACCTCATGCAGGATGCGTAGATTCCAAGCAAGGCCTATAAGCCCACAGGGCTGTCCACGGGTGTTTCATGGCAGGACAGACACCCCGAGATTGAAGTTTAGATTGCAGGTTCGGCTCCACTGCGCACCTCCACCAAGGGGCAGGGACCCCACATCATTAACCTCTGTGTACCTCTCAAACCAGGAGCCTCTAACACAGACCAGACACTGGTGAAATTACTTGCTGAAGTGAATAAAAGCAGGTAACGTGTGTTTACAACATGCCACTGAAAAATATATGGACGCCAAAAGCAGCCCCTTCAGCCCCAGGAGCCCCTGCAGTTCTAGGCTTCGAGGAAGAGTCGCAGCTCCAAGTCAGGCTATTTCTGCAGCAAAATGAAAAGTCTTCACAGCTTATTTCCTTTAATTACATCATAAAACGAAATTAGGACATACAGGAAACAATCATAGTTACATAACAATTTATGTATTTATATATAAAAACATTTTTTAGTCCAAAGATTTTAAAGCAGAAGGAATTCTCTACTGCCACCTTGGATTGTATTTTGAATAACGCCCCCTCCCCCGCAATCTCAAGTGCCGACGGTACTGGGTGGAAACGGCCACTTGGAAAGCTAATGGAACCTGGTGTTGAGTCACCACGTAGGGGACTGTGCTGGTCCCAGGGACTGGCTGGCTAAGCACTGGGCAGGCCTGGTGGAGACGGTAAGCAGCAGCGCCCACACTTGGAGGCACTCCAGGGCAGGCCGAAGGGCTGGGGGAGGCCTAGGCCAGATGACGATGTGATGTTTGGGATCAGACACTCCCAGTCAACGTCCTGTGCATTTTCCCCTTCGAGGGCTGGGATCAGAGCGGGGCCAGTACGGGGCGGGGGGCGGGTGAAAGAGCCTGGTTTGAAGACACAGATATCTCCTACAGCACCATTTACCCGTCCATCTCTGTCCCCAGGCAGAGTCTGCTGGGCAGGGACCGTCCTCACAGTGCTCTGAGCACCGCACAGGCCCCCTTCTCAGGTCTGTGCTCTCGGGACCACTGCAAGGGGGAAAAAGGGGGGACAGCAGCTGGGAAATGCCCAAGGCAGGTTACTTGGAAGTGATTCCTGGGAGGAAAACCGAGGCGACCAGAGTGGGAGGCATCTGAAGGCTGAGTCATAAAACAGGAATGGAGAAAGGCAAAATTAAGAAGTAACCCTCAGTACTGGGCAAACACAGAGCCTCAGGGGCCAGCTCCAAGAGCTGCAGCGAGTTGAGAAAAAACACAAGTCGCTTCTGACAAGCCCCATCCTCCCCAAGTCGTAGAGGTCAGTGTGTAATTCGGGGCGGGAGCGGGGGAAGGGGAGTAAGAAAAGAAATCTCAGGCTCGCCCCTCCCTGCACTTACTAGGAATTAACAGTCACCAGAGAAGCACAGATAAATTATTCTTAAGGGAAGGAGAAAACTCGTAAACCCAGAAGAGCAGCAGCAAAGGTTTCACTTATTACAGATCTATTATATAGCACTAGGAAAGAGAATCATTCAAGTCTTTAGGGGGGAAAGGTAAAGTAATCAAACCATGCCATTTAGAAACTCCTTTTCAAGTAGGATTTTCTAAGACTTTAGGTTCTCATTCACTAGTGCCTTAAAAACAAAAGAAAACAAAACAGTGACTTCGGGTGCTGAGAAGGGTTAGACTAAGGTCAGAAACACATGCAAGTGTGCGAACAGCAGTGCGGTACAGACCTGAATTAATAAGGGACAGTAAGAGACAATGACAAGCAAAACTTAGTGGGGCAAGGTTCTTCTTCCACTTTAATAAAAAGAAGACATCACTTCCTAGGTTTCCTTGGGTTCCTGGGGTATGGCAGAAGAGAAAAGGCAGGCTGGACACCTCTCCCCCCCACCTCTTTTTGGGGTGGGCACTCACATTGCCTACCTGTCCTCGCCCCGGTGAACGCCGTGCCCAGAAGCAGCTGGGAAGCCCTGGGGTTCTCTTTCCGAGGTGCCAGCCCCCATGTGGGTGACTCTGGTTAGGTGTGTGGAAAGCAGCTCTCACTGCCAGTCAAAACGGTATGGACGCATGTGCACGTGAAGCAGCTGTCTCTGTGTATTCAGGACAGATGCTTTTATCTGAGGCGAAGCACTCCAGTTCCAGAACCGACTCTCCCCTTTACTTTAAAAATCTCACCTACCATTTTCCCACCCCAATTCTTCAAAAAAGGACACTGAAAAACACAGGGCCAGTCGACACTGTTCTGGCGGCTCACGGTTCTTTTCCCTAAAGGGTGGTGAACCAGGCTGGGGGAGGAAGCACTGAGGGCCAACACCCGGGAATCCAACTCCACCAGGGGCAAGCTCAACAAATGCACGAAGCAGGGCTGGAAGGAGTGCGTTATGGAATTCCAGTTAACATCCCACATGTGAGCTTGTCCGACACATTTTTTCCTACTGAAAACTGAGTGTAACTCTCGTGGGCTGCAAAGATTCACTGACTCAGCTGAGAGGTTTTCATGAACTTCCCTAAGGATCAAATGCTTCAGAAATGTACAAGTGATGTTCCTAAGCATAAAAATGGACAAAACAGGCAGACTTGCCTTGAGCGGGGAGCTGCAAAAGCCCTTCGGGCAGAAAACTCCCTTGCCTCAATGGTAGTTTCTGGCACATGGAAGGTCCCAAGTGACAAGGCAAGCTCAGAGAAGCACTGTCGGCTAGAGAACCAGGACGGTAAGTTAGGGCATCTGGGTATGGCAAACACAGCCAAACTGCATTAATCATGCACTACTGACATGACCTTTGGCAGCTTTTTGTATCTTCCAACGTTACAATGAAAATTTATGATAGAAACAACAGTGAGGCGAGGCGGAGACTCCATATTTCCCCTTCCTCTCCTACTGCTTTAGGGTTCTTTGCTCCTCGATCATTGTCAGGGGAAGGGCTCTGCTTCAAGTCCAGCCAAACACCCTAAACCTCCTCTCAAACAAAAACTTGGCTAATTCACATGGCCTGGGTTTGAGGTGGGTAAAGGTCCTAGAACTGGTGGGCAGGCAGAGAAGGCAATCTTTTCATAAAATGTTCACGAAACTCAAAGCGTGCCACTGAAAGAGTGTGCGGGCAGGAACCACAACGGGGACAGAAACCTACCCTTGAATCATGCACACGAGGAGAGGAAGGCAGGCCAGACCAACCTCCTTTCTCACAGGCAGCGACTGTCACAAGCAGTCCATGACTTTCAGCACAGTACATACCAAATGGCCAAGGGTCTGCAACCACGAGATGGGCGAGTGTTCTTTCCCTCCAGAACAGCGGTATGCTGCCAATACAGATGGCAGGGAACCGCCCCTTTCTTCCCAGTGACACCATCGGATTTCCTAACAGCTTCAAACCAAGGCAGGTGCCATCACACCAGTAATGACACACTTTACAAGGCAATTAGAATGTAAGAGTTTGATTGCTATAGCATTACAGCTACACTGACTGTTCAGTTTGGAAAGCCCAAAATAAAGCATCATAAAAATATTCACCAGGTATCCAAGATGTGTGATATAAGGAATACGTAAAGCTTCTAATTTATGTCTGCTCAATCAACTTATTCCATGAACGTGGAAATTCACAAAACACATTTAAGAAATACTTTTATATCCACTAGAGAATAGGAGAAAACCCTTCTTACATGAAATACAATGTACTTTCATATTCCAAATATTGGAGAAAAAAATGAAGCCAGATCCCCTTTAACCGCTCACACCCAGGTTTGATTTTGAACTCAGTAAGCAAAGATGGAAGAGCACGCAGGCAAACGCAGCCCGGGCCGCACCAGTCACCACAGGCAAGGCTGCCCTGGAGTCCGCCTGGGTCAGGAGGAGGACCCACAGGGGAAGCCAGACTGGAGACCTCAGGGACAAGCAGCACTACTGGGGGTGAGAGGGAGGCTTTAAAAAGACAGTGAGGATGGGTGTAAGGATATGGCGGAAGTCAATTAAGAAAAAAAGCTGGAATCACTTTGATGGGGCCAATGAAGAGGATGTAAAAGATACTGAGGTACCAAATGATGCTGGAAAGTGTACGGGGAGAAAGGCTGCTTGGAGAAATGACGATCTGGATGTTTAGTGACTCTCTCCAGAGGACCCCATTCTTGCAATAATCCTCCTGGCTATCAGCAGGTTTATGGCAATGGCTTTGAAGGTACCTTCTTACTTCTTCCAACTCCCTTCTCTGCTCACGCTGCAGTTTTTCATTACAGAGGGCACAGTGGGGAGAGGGGCTCTGGAGTCAGACAAATGGAACAATAAGCTTTTCCTAGGGAGAGTCACACCTGTGGAACCTTGCTAAACTTTCCAAAGTGTCCCTGATGTTGAAACAGGAAGACAACAGGACCCTTTCCACCTGACCGAAACTTACCATGTCCTGGGTTCTCAAAGTCCTCGTACATTTCATCAGCTGGTTGGCGTAGGTTGCAGATTGGCATAAAAAACAGTCTTTCCTTCCAAGCCCGATGGGCCTGAAGTTTTCTTGAGAAAGGAACAAATTTCCTGCCTGACCACATACTGCTGCACACCCTGGGCTTTTATTCTGTCCCTTGGCTCTTCTCTGCCCAGACAGGCAGGGGTCGCCTGTGCAAGTCCACACGGCCCTGTACGTAGGTACACTCTCTGAGGGGAGAAACAGCATTTCCAGGACATTCAGCACTGGTGAGTAGGGGCTTTTAAACTTACATATACTTTTTCAAGTAAAGAAGTGACCTTTATAGTCTTGACTATTGGGTAATTCAAATCCACAGTCACTAATCCATCAGGGTTTTATGGTCAATTTGTTCAGACCCTATAAAAATTGTATGTTAGAGCAGATGGCTCCTAATATTACTTTTTAGTTGTGCTTGAATGAGTAACCCGGGAATCTGAATATCATGAACTACATCTGGAAGTGTGTGTATAAGTACATATATCGATATGTGTGGGGTACGGCCAGGAAAGTGAATCTCACTTTGAAAAGCGTGTTTCTTACACTGTAATTTGAAAACAGGATAAGGGGAAATGGGAATTAAAACTGTAAGTAATGTGAGTTTTTAAAAGGGAATAATTAAATAGAATTTAAAATAAATATAACGTGTTAAATACTGATGGCTCACACACATTTCTAAGACCCTTTCGTGTGACTGCCTGGGAGGCAGTAAATCACACGTCATTCTCACATGTGCTGGTTGTGCCAGCACTGGAAGCACTAAAACAGGTTTTCCAACCGTCTGGGTCATGCAGATGATCTACTATCACGGTGGGCCGCATGCTACTGTTCTCTAAGGCAAAAAAAAAAAAAAAAAAGTCAACCTATTAAAAAATCATACAAGCTTTCTAACCCTGGGGTTTAGAAATCTACTTGTACTACTTTAGAAACTCATTGAACTCATCCAGCATGATTTTTTGGGTGGGGAAGGGGAAGCTTCTTTGACTGAGACACAGGCACTGAATCCCCTACTTCCTCTCAATGTTCTCTTTTTGCTGCCCCAATTTCTCCATCTGCCTACACTTGTATTTCATTCATGGGAAGTCTGGAGCACAAGAGAAACACGGATGACAGGTTCTGAAAAGGTTCTGGTCCTTTGAGGCTTCAAGATTAGATTTGACACCACCAACACTGACCTGCAATTGACCAGCCGTTACAGGGTCACTCTTGCATCCCTGATGGGCTGAAACGGGGGTGTGGGGGAGACTGATCAGCTAGATGGTACAGCTTCCCTACCAGTATTCCTGCTAAAACAAAACCACCTCAGAGACACATATCAGAGATGTCACTGATCATGCCTAGACTTCAGTGAACACACATGTCTGAGCTTGGGTGGTGGGGGCTTTCGGGCTCAGTTTTGGGATTTGCCATTCCACTCTTTGCTAGTAATGCATTTTTGCTTTCCTCACTAAGTTAGTGGGACTTGACGAAAGGACAGATGTGCAGGGGAATACTGGGCATATCATGCGTATCACACAGCACAGGATGTAACCGAATCCAAAGGGCAAAGTTTACTTTCATCAAAATAGTTTTAGCTCGAATTCTTTCCACAACTTTTCTTGCTTCTGTAATAGTTTCCCTTCAGACTGGCAAAGATTCAGGCAGGGTCCCCTAATGGTGAAATTTAGAATTAAAAAAATATTTATTGATAATGGCTCTTTTAAAAATGTTTGGTAACCCCAACTAATCATCCAAAATGCAAACTGTAAACACAACAGCAAAAGAGTAACAACTGTGAGTAAGCAGACTATGACCAGATGACAGACTGAGCGAGAATGCAGAGGGAGCGACAGAGGACACAGGTGCACGAGAGTGCTACACAGAGCGACAATTTGAGTGAATAAGTAATCACATTTGGACCACAGCGATTTCAATGCAATCGTTTAGGAACCTCTGGGCCAAATACTAAAACAGAAGGTGGAAGAGAGGAGCCTTCTTTGTGAGCATGCTCAGCATGTTGGCATGGGAACGAGGAAGCACAGAAGCTGTGTAGTCATCTCACAGTGGATGGCTACCATTTATAGGATGCAAAGAAATTTCCTTTCTGGTCCCTAGATACAACATATATTGTTTTTCTATGCTTTCCTTGACCCTGGAGGACTGCAGTTGCTTTTCCAAATTTGCCAAAGAAACCCCGTAACAAAATAAAGAAACTGCAGTAGCAGTAACACTGGGTTTGCTGGAATGCCCCCTTCCCCAACCTCGCCTATCATTTTCTTCTGGGTACGTCCAACAGGAATGGTAAAGTTTTACCAATCCACTTGATAAAGCCAGCACGATCTTCAGTCCCCCAGTCACAGAGCTAGAGTGGGTGGGGGTGAGCATGGGTATGTGTGTGTACGTGTGGCTCTGGGAATCTGGACGCTGCCTCACTTTGTAACCCTTGCCCAGAATACTGGGGTCGCTTCCACTGGAGACTCCACGGTAACTCTAGAAGTGTCATTAAATACTCAGTTCACCAAGGTTGACCACCTCCACTGTCATAGGATGATGCAGCATCTGCAGAAGCGCTGTCTGCTGCCCCCTACTGATGGGGGTGGAGTGACAGGTGCGAAGTAGGCGTGGACTTTAATATTGGGTAAATGGGTCTGAAACAAGACAGAAACATTACTAAGAGAGAGCGCTTACACAGAAAGAGCAATGTTGCTTTTCAGAAAAAACACTGAGGGGCTGAGCGGCCGTGAAAGCAGGCCAGAGGCTGAAAACTAGCAGCCAGATGCTGAGAGGCCTGGGTTCTACTCTGTATCACCCCACGCTATTCTAAATGACTAACTCACCTCGCATAACTTTGGTACCTGCTTCCACAGCACTACAACGGGGGAACAACTTCCTATCGATTTCTTAACCTGTGCCAAAGGAGATTCCTCGTTTGATTCCATAGTTGAAATAAACTATATAAGCTTAAAGTAAGGTTTTATTCCAAGTCATTGTAAACAATGTTTCTTCTGATATTTAAAAAACCAAAATTCCCTCTTTTAACATGCTTCTAGATTTTACTACACAAATAGTTTCTGAATAACTGCTATCTTCAAGGCACTGTACTAGTTACAGAAGAGGGGCACAAAGATGGTCGAGATGATGAATCCTGCTGTCGGGGACCTTACAGTCTAGACGTGTACATGAACAGCTAAGTGAAAGTGGAAGAGGTGTTACGTGACTCGAAGAGGGTATACAGCCTCTGAAGATCCAGAGATGGAAGAGGTTCCCGACAGCCAGGAACCCTAGTACAAGTGGGCCACAGAAGAGGCTGTGGTTAACCTGTGGCTCTCCTCTTTCTGAGCAGAAGGAACGCGGCTGCAAGGAGTCCCCACTGCAGCCATGCTCTCAGTCTTGCAGGTCTGACGGGGGAGGTGGGACTGAGGCCAAGTGGAAATCAAGGCGAGGGCTGGAGATCCTTTACGTGATCAGGTGCCACTTGGCCAACATGGAATTGTCTAAGAGGCTGGTTGTGAGTGATAACTAAGCACAGTGCCTTTCTCACAGCAGGTGTGAAGCAGATGTTCTAATAAATGTCTGTTGCTGAATATTCTAATACACGGATTCATTCAGCCTTTTACAACCACCTCCTTGCTGGCCACCTGTCTTCCGGTCATTTGACTATACACGGGTCTCTCTCTACTATGGAAGGTGGGGCAAAAAGAAAAAGGGAGAAAATCACCCGACCCATTTGTTGTCTTAAAAAATAAAAACCCCAATAAAAGGGGTTGATGTGAAAGGAAATATAAATTAAATTCTTCAATCCTATTTAACTAAATATTTTCTTTCTTTCTTTCCTTTAGCGCCAAAATCTGGCACATGCTTTAGACTCCAGCCACGTTACTAAACTCTGGACAAGACTGGAGAAACTCTGCTAGGAGGAGACCTCCTTTTCTTCCCTTCAGTGGGTATTTTTCTACTAAATTTCCAGCTGAAACTATCTGCCTTTAGGTCTGTCCTCCACTTTTCCCCCTTTGCTAAGCGTCTAAGTAAATGTAATCATCACAGGAATCTAAATCTAAAAAAGTAAGAGGAAAGGGTGCCAAGAACAAGCAAGCCTGAGAGCGGTGCAGCCATCTTTACCCGGAGTCTCTTGATCCCAGCCCGTGTGATTTGCTGGCAGTCATAGAGTTCTATCCGCTCAAGGCTGTGGCAGCTCTTCAAGTGCTCCAGGGACGCGTCTGTGATTAGCGGGCAGTTGTCCAGTTCAATCACCTCCAGCTGGTCGTGCGCGCAGGCCCCATTCCCCAGGTGACGAATTCCATCGTCTGTGATCAGCTCACAGTGAGACAGACTCTGCGGCCAAACAGAGCAAGGAAGGGCACTGAAATACCTTACGGCATTCTTCTAGCCAGAGGCCTGCCTACCACCAGAGAGGAGACCTTTCTGGTTTGACTTTGATGTATGTGGAACCATCATAGACCCACGTGGTGAAGTGAAGAAAGCAAACTAGAGTTGCTGGGGTTCTGCTTTTGACAATGATCGACATTTCTGTGTGATTCAAAATATATTTTGTGAATTCATGTAATGACTGTGAAATAGTTCCATGAACAAAATAAGATTATCTCCCCCAAAGACAAAGAAACACTTGTCTTCTTTACACCAACAAGCAGGGATCAAGCTTTTCCTGCACCAAAATTTCTGGAATTTGGACTAAATATTGATTACCTGGTACAGGGGGATGCCCAGTTAATTAAATGAAGTTGATTCTTACGGCTGTCAGGTGTGATTATTTCTTCACATAAATCCCTTCACTTTATCAATTTTCCTTAAGACCTTCATTCCTACACGTGAAAGCTCAAAACCCTTGACCCAATTTTGGACAGTAAAATGTCACCGAATACACCAAAAAATGAACCTAGATACAGAATGGTCAACCAGAAGCCTTCCCCATAGTGTGACTAGAAGCAGTAGCAGAGAACTCTCTGCAGTAAAGTCTTGATTGCTTTTGTCTTGGTCCCAAGACAAGGTGAAGCAAACTATGTTTTGGGCCATCTTGTTCCTGGGACCTCTCAAAATTTAAAAATCATTCAGTTTAGAGAGTAACTCATGTGCGAGAGAGAACTCATACTTTCCACCTCAGTTTTCCATCGCCAAGGTTTTTTTTCTTTTAAACAATCTCTAAGGACTGATAAAGAAAACATTAAAATGTTCAGTTCCTTCCTTGGTCCTCTGTAAGTTGGCAATTTGGAAAAATATACTTTCCCCAAACGGTAGCCAAACACCAAGAGGAAAGTAATAGCTGGGTTTTGATTAAATCTAATTAACATAAAATTTTCAGAGTCAAACTCACCAATACTTGAAGTCGAGGACAGTGTATAGAAAGTTGGATTAATGTGCTATCTGTTATCTGAAAGAAACACGTAAATTTTAAATAAATAAAATATTAAAAAAAAAAAAAAGAGCCCTGGCTGGCGTGTAGCTCAGTGGATTGAGCATGGGCCTGTGAAGCAGGCCAGGTCCCCAGTAGGGAACACACAAGAGGCAACCACACATTGATGTTTCTCTCCCATTCTTTCTCCTCCCCTCCCACTCTCTCTAAAAATAAATAAATAAAATATTTTTAAAAAGAAACATGTAAATTTATTTTAGGTGTAATTCCAAAAAAACTCATGGCTTGTACCTCATTCTTGACTACACGTGTAATCTAAACTGATATCCCGATCGACAAACTAATAACAAAATCTTGAGGTTGAACTCCCAATGGTTATCTGGATCTGTTTTTTGAGAAGCTAGGCTTCAACACCTCTAGTATTCTTTAGTCTTAATTTTTAAGTGCATTTCATTGATTATGCTATTATAGTTGCCCTCTTTTTCCTTCTCCGCCTGGTAACCCCCTTTCCTCCAGAAATCCACCCGCCTTAGTTCATAATTCATGTCCATGGGTTGTGCATGTAGGTTCTTTGGCTTCTCCATTTCCCATACTATTCTTAACGCTCCATCTATTTTGTTCCTACCAATTATGCTTCTAATCCCTGTACCTTTCCCCCCATTCTCCTCTTTCTCCCTTCCCTGCTGATTACCCTCCATGTGATCTCCATTTCTAGAATTCTGTTCCCATTCTAGTTATTTGCTTAGCTTTTGTTTTTAAGATTCAGCTGTT
>PVKM010023174.1:0-21331 GCA_004027735.1 Carollia perspicillata | reverse complement strand
GTCTTAAATACACACACACACACACACACACACACACACACACTCCCTCAGATGGTGGGAAAGGGAGGTGGCCGCAGAACCTGGTGCATCAGTCACTAAGTCTGCGTATTTATCATTTATTTTTAAAATATATTTAAACAGCAGCAATCACTTCCAAAATGCAAAAAAAAAAAAAAATTACAATTTTTAGAATAAAATTATAACGTTTATAATGCGAGTCAGAAAGAATTGAAGGTACAACTGAGAATCAAATCACCCAGCACTGAGGGTGGCCGGAGAAGCCAAGGCCCACTGGTTGGGGGTTCAAGCTGACAAGAGGTCCCAACCTGCAAGGTTCCCACCCTCAAATCACACCCCCAACTCCCCAATGATGAAGCCAGTGCCTCTGGGTTAGAGAAGTGGCAAAGAGCTGGCCCTCTGTGGGGGATCCCCAAACCCAGTTCCCCCACCAGCCAGGGACCTGCTAATCGACCTCCTCCATGTTGCTGTAGGTGGGGGCTGGGCGGTCCACAGGGGGGACGAAGCGTTCAGGGGCTGTCCGCGTGGGGGCCACCTCGGGGGCCTGGCCAGGGCCTAGTCCCTGCAACAGAATATGAGGACAGGGGTTGGGGGCTGCTCAGTATGCTGCCTGGCATCCCAGGGGTGCTGGCTCGGAGCTCCGGCACCCAAGGGAGGACCCCAAGGCAGGCGCAAACAGCAGCGGCATTGAGACAGAGAGACGAGATCAGGCCTGAACAGTCTCGCTTTATTAACACTTTAAATACAGGAAGCTGCTTTGGCAGGGCTAAGCCCCAGGCCAAGGGTCAGAACAGTAGGATGAACGGACAGACAGCTAGAAGGACACCCATTCTGGGATGCTCTGCCCCTGCAGGAGCCACAGCCCCCACTTTCTCCCTCTGGATGCACACACTGAGGCCCAAACCCAGAGTTGGTCCCCCACAGAGGCAGGCACGCCTGGTGGACAGGCAGGCAGGCCAGCTCACAGCAGCTGTCTGCAGGCAAGCTCATCTCCAGCGACTCTGGGATACCAGAGGATAGAACACGTTGAGCACGAGGGCCACCAAAGCTGCCACGGTGCCCAGCACAAAGTACCGGAGGCAGCCCTCATCTGGTGTGGTAGGGCCACGTGGCGGGGGGCCCACCCAGTCTTGGGGCCCCCAGGGACCCAGGGGCGCAGGCCCCTCAGGTACTGGCTCCTCCTCGGCCTCCAGCTCCTGCCAAATCCGGGAAGCCTACAGTGTGCGGAAATGGCCATCAGCACCCAGAGTGGCAGGGAGGCACCCACTGTCCCCGAGACCCTGGCCATGACAGCCCTACCCAAGGTGACTGGCGCTAAACCCCTACATCCCTGGTTAGGCAGCAGGGAGGTGAACCAAGTGGGCCACTCACAGGGTCATCTGGACTGAGAGCACCAGAGTAGATGAATCTTGACAACATTTTGGCCTTAATAAGATTCCTATATCAACATGCAACTTTCTGCGGCAACGTGGGGCTAGCCAGTCAGTTTTTTAGCCCAGGCCTCCCACAGGCAGACTGGCTCATGGAAGACAGCTACCCACCCCAGTAACCTCCTGGCTCCTCCCACCGCTGTCCAGACCCTGACCACTGTCTTCTGTGGGGATTTCTGAGTCTGAGTGCAGAGGGCTCAAGGCAGGAGAGGACAGAGAGGAGACTAGTTCGGAAAAGCAGGGCAGCTATGCCCACCAACCAGGCCTGTGGCACCCCAGGGGAGTAAAAGGGACAGAAGACCCTGAAGGCTCAGCAGAGACAGACGCTCACCTCAGAGAGGGCGACAGCCACTCTAGGCCACGGCCAGCCTTGATAGGCCTTGTCCTGAGTGCACATCAGAACACAGGGACAATCACAGGTGAGGGTTTATGGGCTGGCACGTGGGTAGCACGCAGAGGAAAGCTGGGAGGCTGGGAGGTACAGTCCATTCACGGCACTGCACCAGTGAGGTTCAGAGCAGACACTCGGCCTGTGCCAAGTGCGTGCCGGTGTGCGCGCCGATGTGGGTGCATGTGGGTGTGTGTGCACCTAAGCGTCCCTACCACGAGGCGATCCTTTTGGCTAAGGCTTTATATACGGGAACTCTGTCTGAGACTCACGGATTGCAAGGCTGCAGGGGCCTGTGGCTGCAGGAGAGGAAGCCGTGCCCAACCCCCTCCCAGCTGTGAGTCAGGCCCCACTAGCCTGCGAACGCCCCCCACGCCTCACCTGGCTGGCAGCAGCCTCAGCTGCAGGGCCTAGGTCGGGGTGGTGCTCAGAGTGACCTGCCCGCGGGGGCCTCTCCACGGGAGAGTTCCGCCGGCGGTAGAAGAGTACGTAGGCGTAACGCGTCACGACCTGGCTCTCGTCTACTGTTGTCACCGTGCTGTCATCAAATAAGCGCCAGCCTACAGCAAGGTGGAAAGAGTGTGAGCATAACCTACACCCCGCCCCCACCACCTGTCCTGCTGGCTGCGTGTGGCCTCACCCACGTCGCTGCGCTGGCTGCTGCGGTCACTGGGCAGGCGTGCGCATGCCGTGTAGTGGCCGCCGATCATGCCTCCATAGTGGTTGATGACGGCATACAGGTCGTAGCTGGGCAGCTGCTCCTCTTTCTGGCCGATGCAGAACTTGCTCAGGTCCAGGTTGCTGCAGTCCCGACCGGAGAGGGGAGTCAACAGGTGCCCGCGGCGCCCACCCTTGGCCGCCACGCCCCGAGGCCAGTCGGCAGGACCCCTCGCTCACCGAACGGGGAACTCCACCAAGTCGTTGATCTTGTCGCGCCAGATGAAACTGCGGAAGGAGAAGCGCTTGAGCTGCACGATGAGCACGTTAGGCAGGCGCCACAGCAGCAGCTGCTTGGAGGCCTCCCGGTGTTGTTTGCACTGCGGGCAGTACCTGGGAGGGAACGGAGCTGGGGTAAGGAAGAGCAGACCTCCGCCCCATGCCGCCCCACTCCCTGCCCGCCACCAGTCCGCACCAAGCCTCCTCGGGCGCCAGCACTTCGGGCCGGGTGAAGAGGTTGAGGCACTGGTCCAGAGTGAAGTGGCCAGCGCGAGCAGCCTCGCCGGCAGAGCCGGGATCCTCGGCACACTCTAGCTCCTTGGAGGCCACCAACACAAACTCCTGCAGACGCTCATTGTTCCGCCAGACAAGAGCCAGGCTGCAGTCGTCTCCCAGCTCCAGCGGGGTGTCTCCTAGAGATGGGGTGGGAGGGGAGTCAGCCACAGAGAGCGGCCAGCCCACCCCACCGGTGGCACCCACCCCACTTCAGACACCTTTATCCTCTAGCCGCTGCTCTCGGCTGGACGCATCGATTTTATAGATAAAGAACTGGGGTGTGTGGGAGTTCATGGCTTCACTTGGGTGCTGGTACCCAGGCACAGCAGCTGGGAGAGAATGTGACAGTTAGGGCTCCCCAGCCCAGCAGAACTGAAGCAGCTTTCCCCACCCTGCCCTCCCCAGGACACAGAGCCTTTCGCCAGACTCTCACCTTCAGGCCGGGACACCCTCTCACCAGCGGGCAGGGAGCTAACTTCAGTGGGCCCACTGGCCAGCATCTCAGAAGAAACTCCACTGGTGCTGGGCACTGGGCCCCGATCAGGGGCTGCCCATACACGGGGGACACCTGTGTCCCCCTCAGCCACAGGGGTCACCAGCTGGAGCTCAGGCGGCTGAATGGGGTCCCTCTCACTGTCCCCGGCCTCCAGGGAGCTAGTGGAGTGCAACATGGCACAGCCAGGGCCTTGCGACTCCAAGGCCATGCGGCCAGGTTGGAAGGGTGGCTGGAACACGCTCACAGAATACCTGGCAACAGGCAGAAAAGCAAATGAGAATCCTGACAAGCCCATCCGGCATCTCTGCCCCCTACCTACCCCATCCTAATTCAACCACTGGGCACTTACCGGGCATAGCCCTCTAGCAACTGAGCAAGACGGGCATAAGTGAGGCGTGAGGCAGGTACACTGACCAGAAACGGGTAGCCAATGTTCTCAGGGCGGCAGAGGCCCTTGTGGTCAGGCCAGTGGGTTTTCTGGCAGAGCCTGGAGGAAAGGGGGAGGTAAGGACAGGGTCTTAGCCCTGTGGGCCTCCCATATCGCTACGCTAGGAGCAAGCCTCTGGCCTTGGAAAATGGGGACACCAGCCCTGCCTCACCCAGAGGCCTGGTGGAGTAGGGTGCTGAGTGGAGAGCTTAATACATATTTGCGGGAGGAGGCAGGGTGGCAAGTCGCAGGTGGGGAGGAGGGGTGGGGCGGACGGAGGGGGTCCTCACTGGTTGCAGTAGCCCACGCGGTAGCACCGAGTACAGCGTTTCAGCTTCTCATCCTCAGACTGCTGCTTCCGCTGGCAGGCTGCACACTTGGAGATGGGGATGCTGGGCACCTGGGGGCGCTAGGACAGGTCATCTGACTCAGCAAGGCCAGGCCGGGCGGGAAGACCCCCCCCACCAGGGCGCTGTACCATCAGGTGAACCCCACTCACCTGCTGCACCTCTAGTACCACCACCCGCTCCTTAGCCAACTCGGGGGATAATAGCTCAAAGCAGAGAAGCGTGTCGGATGGGGACACAGTGTCCAGTGAGTGGGAGGGCAGGAACACACGGTGGAAACGATTCTTAATCACCTGAGACAGAGAACACACAGGTCCTGTGTGAGGACAAGCCCTTCCCTTAGCCCTGCCCCAGAGTACAGGGACAAGGCCTGGCTCTGATCCTAGGTCTATGGGGGAAGTAGGGATTGTGCCCCAAAGAAGCATAGGCCTCTGCTGGCACCAGCCACTCCTTAGTGCCCAATGGACTAAGGAGCCTGGTGCTCCAGAGTCTGAAACACACCTCTCAGAGGGTCCCCACCCTGCTCTCCGTTCATGGGGCCCTGCTGAGACTGCACCATGGTGAGCTTGGGGGCCACGTTCCAGGGGCCTCCTCCCCACCTCTAGCCCTCGGAGGAAGAACACTGCCAGGCTGGAAGCTAAGGACCTTTGGGGAAGACCAGGACGGGTATCTGGGATAATATGAAAGAGCAGCAGATGGATGGAGAACCAGAGCTGGTGGAAGGATAGTCCTGCAGCTCAAGCTCCTTGTTCGGAAAGGGAAAAGCAGTTGGGGGTCACTATCAAAATGGGGTGCAAACCCTGACGATAGCTGGGAACTGGGGGCGCCTCTACTGCACAGCCCAAATGCCTAGTATCAACCATGCCTCACCAGGAACACGTCACCTGTTCTTATGCAGTCCGTGCACACTCACGTGTCCACATACAGAGGCCCATCTGTGCTCACAGAGGCTCTGCATACTGTGAGTACACATGCTTAAGAGCCTGGGGACAGACAGACATACCTCAGCCAGACGCAGGTTCTCGGGCTTCACATGGACACTCTGAGAGAGAGAGTCCAACACTTCACTTGCAGTGGAGTTCTCTTTGCTGACGCTCACCAGGAACTGTGGCAAAAAGGACAGACAGAGTCCATGGGGCAGGTGGCCCAGGGCCCTTGGGACAGCACAGAAGAAGGGACTTACTCCTCACCTTGATGGGCTTGCTGTGGGGCTCCCGGGCGAAATAGAAAATGGGGAGCACCTTTTGCTTCTGTGGCAAGGGCACTGGCAGGTAGAGGAACGGGTCAAAAGTGATGGAGACCTGCGGATGCACAGGTGACACGGTGACACTGGGTGGCTGCACAGGGAGCAGGGGGCAGGCCCTTGGATGGTTCTCAGGGCCTCACAACCAGCAGCAAAGTCTCAGGACACTGGTCAGACCAGGAGGGCCACCAGGAGAGAACCACCCCTCCTCTTGGCCCTTGAGGCCCCTCCCTTGCTCCCTATTTGCCTTTTCAGTCGTACCCCTGCCCCTCCTTACAGCTGTCTTCGAGCCCAAACGTCACTTCCACCTCAGCAACCCACACAGGAGCCCAACACCTCCTCCAGCTTCCTTGCCCAAACCTTCCCCCACAGCGCCTAAGGATGCACACGCCTATGGCCTCGATTTGACCAGGCCAGCCAGGCCAAGCAAGGGGGTGTCTTTCTAGGGGCGCCCAGCATACCTTGGCACACACAGGGCACACCAGCTTCGACTTGTACTGGCCTTGAAACAGGTCCACGATGAAAGAGTCATTCCTCATCTTGTGTCTCTGCCATGCTTCCTCAGCCACCACCTGACGGGCAGAGTGGTGAGGACCAAGGGCACCCGGAGGCTGGGCTATGCATGAGACATGACCTCCACTGCCCCCATCCCTGACCTCATCGGGCCGCCCATCAGAGTCCACGGTCTCCGTGTAGGGCTTGTTCTGAATGCGGTTCAGGTCCTCGTGCAGCCCATCCAGCAGGAAAGCCATGAACTCCTGGGCGTCATGCTGTGCATAGCCTGTGAATTGGCTGGCCTTGCTCGCCACGATGGCCTGGATGCAGGGGTAAAGTGTGAGCGCGGAGCCCCAGCACCCGCTGCGCACCCAGCTGACGGGGCCACCCCACCCTCTGCAGCAAAGGGAGGAAGTGGCCACAGATCACCTTCAACTTGGAAGGCTGGAAGGCATGGTGGGTGCCCTTCCACAGTGCCCGGAGCAGCACGGCGAAGCCGATGGCTAGTCGTCCACCTGTTCCCAGTGGGTTGTTATAATTGATTTCAGCCTCGAAGGAGCGGTCTGGGGACAGCAGCCAAACGGAGGTGTGAGCAGGGGAAGGCACCCCGCGCCCACAGCCCAGGGCACCCGGCCCTGCTCTCACCGTGGAAGAAGTCCCGGAGCTCCCGCGTGTTGGACAGAGACTGGATGACGCTGTTCATGAAGCAGGTGTTGCCCAGATTGACAAGGCCCGTGAAGCCCGGCAGACACACCTTCTTCTCTTCCTCCTCCTCTTCCTCCACGCTATCTCCACTCACGGGGCTGTGGGGCATTGGAGGCACCATACAGGTGGGCTTGGGCTATGGAAGCAAGAGGGGCATGAGACAGCGACCCTGAGGTTCTCCAGCCTCCACCCCTGGCCCTTCCCACACCAGGATTCTCACCGAGGCCAAGTGTGGCTCTGGCTTTGGGGCCACATGCTCCATGGAGGTGCGGGCTGCCACCCCGTCCAGCCCCGTGTCCTCAGCTCGAGCCTTGGGTTTCTCCTTCTCCACACCCCGGGCTTCCTCCTGGCCTGTCAGCGTATGCGGGGCCCCTCCCGGCGGGGCTGAATCCAAAGGGGTTGGACCTGTCGGCACGGCAACCTTTGCACCACCCACTGCACCTTAAAAAGGGGGAACGAGGGGGCTGGTGGTTAGCAGCACGTGGCAAGGGGTGGGGATCCCGGTCACGAGGGCTGAGCAGTGAAGGAAGCTCGTGTGCAGACCTCGTGCAGCTGGGGCCTCCAGGCCCCCCCAGCGCTGACTCTGCCGCTTCCGGAGGCAGATGTCGATGCGCGAGGCTGTGAAGCAGAAGGTACACTGCTCTGGCTCAATCAGGTTCCTGCGGGAAAAGACTGAACTCAGGAACTTGGGTGGAGTGGGTGCCTGGCTAGATGGGCCAGGGGGCCGGAGCCCAGGGTGCGACAGGAACAGCGGCGGGGGCCGGGCACCACCCACCTGAGCTTCACCTGCCAACGGAAGATGGTGTGGGGCCCGCAGCCCGGGTGCAGTCTCAGGAAGTTCCCGTCCCTGTGAAGGCACGGCGGGGCAGGGGGACGGGCATGAGACACGCCGTCCTGCCCCAAGCACACTGTCTGCCCCATCGCTTGAGACCCACCCACCTGGTCTGGAAGATAAGCGTGAAGTCCTGCTCGCGGAAAAGCACTCGAGAGGCGTCCCTGCGGATCTCCTTCACGTACACGTGCACCACCACCGAGTCAGGCCCCTTCTCGTACGAGTCGTTCTTGACAAACGCCAGGTTCACCATGGACTCGGGCTCTACATCGAGACCGCAGCTCAGCGCCACCCCAGGCAGGGTCCTGCCCATTACCATTCCGTTCCCTGCCCACCCACCGACCGTGCAGCCCAACCCAGGGCTCTGCCTGCCCACCCCAGCCCCGCCTTTACCGTCCACCAAGGCCGCAGCATCTGCCGCCACTGCCATCTCCTCTCTGGAACGGTCACCTTTCTCAGGGTCTCTGCTCCGGGTCATGGCTGGAGAGACTGGGTCATGCCTGGGGGACACTGTCTTCTCTCCTGCCAAAAGTGCTCGATTCTCCTCTGAGCCCGGGAGGCAGGTCTGGGAATTCAGCGGTGGTACCCGGAGCTGTTCCTCAGCCTCAGCCTATTCATGGCGAGTTTGTGGGCAAGATCAGCCCTGGGCCAGCCAGGCAGGCGGCCCCCACAACTGCAGCCCACACCCCTCCCCCATCTTTCGCACAGGCACTCCACTCCCACACAGGCACTCCACGCTTACCTGGGTAGCTGACTCAGCCAGGAAGTGGGGGGCATCGCCCTGGGGTCCAGGGCCATCTCTGGACCCTTCACCCTCTGGCCCTCTTCGGAGATGCACGGCCCTCTTGGCACTGGGCCCTGCCTGGGCCCCGGGGCCAGCCCCTGCCCCTACCTCACCACGGCCCTGGGCCCGCTTCTGGTTCCGGGCCTCCTGCTTTGCCCGGCGGGGCTCAGGGCCTGGCTCCAGGGCAATGGGAGACGACTCCTGCCCATTCTCCTGGCACTGCAGTCCTGGCACCAACTCCTGTGCCCCTAGAGATTTCTTCTGCCAAAAACACAGCAGTCAGGCCCTGCCCACGACATTGGGCATCCCTACCCTACCCTGCTGTGGAACTTACCAGGAGAGAGGGCCATGTGAGCTGGGGCACCTTCTTGGGCAGTGCCAGCTGCAGGAGGCCGCCTTTCCGAGCCTGC
This sequence comes from Carollia perspicillata, assembly GCA_004027735.1. Taxonomy (NCBI): domain Eukaryota; kingdom Metazoa; phylum Chordata; class Mammalia; order Chiroptera; family Phyllostomidae; genus Carollia; species Carollia perspicillata. The sequence goes on along the minus strand of PVKM010023174.1, from coordinate 12,544 downwards.
ACTTTGGCGCAAGAGCTCTGTATCTCAGCATAGAAAACACCGCCCCACTGCTGACCACCTGGAGACAGAGTGGGACAGTGAGCTGGGGTGGGGTACGTCAGCAGATTCGGGTGTCCTGCCGGGCTCAGACGAGACGGACGCACCTGGAAGTCGCACCACGCAGTCCGTGTCTGTGAAAGCAGCATCCACCTCCTCCAGCTGCAGGGGACCCACTCCCACACGCAGCTTGACAATCACCTCATCTGTGTTCTGCCTCCAATCAAGCAACAGCTCTGTAGGGAGAATGCCAACAAGACTGTGAGGGTCTCTGGATGAAAGCTCTGCCCCCCGTGCCTCCGCTCTTCCCCTAGCGCTGTAGCAACCAAAAGCCCACTCACTACTCACCCTCTTTGGTCTGTTCCTCCCGAGGAGTGGACACTGATCCTGTCAACAAAGGAAGGAATAGGGACCCGGTGAAGAGGAGGCGGCCCCCAAGTCCTCGCCACCCCACCAAGCACCATTTTTAGGGTCTCAGCCAAGTACCCAGGCCTCAAAGCTGAGACTCTACACAACCCGCCACAGGTCCTTCCCTCGGCATCAGACCAACCCCCGACCCGTATGCGCAGCAGGAAGACAGGAGGAGAAGACCACGAGTGCCCCAGCAATGCCATTACCACCTCTCCTAGGATCTCCATCCTTGCTCTCCTGGTTTGCTCGATCCTTCTGCTTCTTCTTACTGGTGGCCTCCTCCAGTCCTGGGGGGCCTCTCCTTGGGCCTGTAGCACTGGCCCCGCCAGACATCTTAAGCCGCTTGGTCGACAGCCAGAGTGCCCCGGGGTCGGCAACGGCGTCTGGGTCAGGGCTACGGCGCTTTCTTCCTGGCCCAGCTATCTTGGCAATTCTTTGTGACCAAATTCTCCAGCAAGGAAGCGACAGCCTAAGGAGAAGGGACCAGAGGTCACTAGCAAGGCCCAGCAGTTTGCTCCATGGTTACAGCCAAGGCTCAGCAACCACAAATATTTCTAACCCTACAGAGTAGTATCTCCCTACCACCCGATGTGGCTCTGGACACTCTCAGACTACTCTGAAGGGGGAATAAATAATGCAAGCGGCCCCCTCTGGCTGAGCCCCACAGATGCCAGCTATACAGATCTGCAGAGACGGAAGCCTCAATGAGATGCCAGGTCAAGGCAGCCGTGGCCTGGGACCAGGCTCCTCTACCAATCTGGAGAAGTGCCACGGCTCCAGCCCACAGGGCGCTCACTTTTCCTTCACTCTCACTGGCTGCTTAGTCACCACCTGAGAAGTAGAAGGTGGAGGAGGAAGGCAGGACCGAAAGAGACTACCAGGCAGGAGGAGGACCAGGCTCTGTAGCTGAAAACAGACCCAGCCCAGGTGCTGCCATTGCCCAGGCAAGGTTCCGGCACTAAGGCGCCCCACCTGCCGCCTGCCAGCTCCCAGCATCCTCTGAGCCTGCTCCCATATGCCTGTTGGATTTTTCTTCCCTGCCTCCCAAGAGATTCCTCTCTCCTGCTGCTGTCCCAAGCAAAAGGGCCTCCAAAAGCTGGAGTGAAAAGGGTATCCAGATGTCTATTACCCTTTCAGCAGCAATCCTGCCCCGGAGCCATGGCAGGACGGGCACCCAGTTTGAGGCTGAAACAGATATCATCCCCTTCCTTCTCAGGTCCACTCACTCATCAGTGGAGCCAGCGAGACCTTCCACCCAGTTTCCCACAGACCCACCAGTGAATTTCGGGCCGTTTCTCCATCCAAAACTGAGAAAAAGTGAGGAAGAACTGGGCATCCAGGCCCCCTGGCTGCCTCAAACAGGGCCTGAGACAGTAGAGGGACGGGGACTAGCTCTGTTCCCCCGGGCAAACGTAGGGGCTGATAACCTTCTGTGGGTCAAATGTGTGCCTGGTGGGCTGAATCTTTAACTGACGACAAGTCCAGAGCCAAGAAGCGGACACCCTCCGCCTCTATGCTCCTAGGCCCTTAGCAGAAGGTCGCGTCCCGCCCCATGCCGGCCAGTAGGGCTGCGCCGGGTTACTGACCGCAGACCAGCGCCCCAGCCGGGCTACAACCTCCAGTTTCCGAACCCTGGGCCCGCCACCGTCTCCTCCAGGAAGCCGCCCTCGCTCGCCTTTCTGAAGCGGGAGGCCGGCCCCAGGCGTAACGTAACTGCCCCGCCAGCATTTGGTGGGCCCCGCACTCTGCGAGGCTCCAGGAGCCGGGACTGGCACAGGCCGTGACCTTGAACAGGCCGCCACGGGCCCGCGTCGCGTCCTCTCTGCTCGGGCCAAACACGCGAGTAGCGGCCCGTCCCACTCACCGAGCGAGGCCGCCGCCGCCAGCCCTCTTCGGGCCCTGGCAACCCGCTCTCGGTTCCGGTTCCGGCGTCAGGTCGGTTCCGGTTCCGGCGCGCCCCTCCCCCGTCCCGGCGCCCCCGCCCCGGCCTCTGCTGCTTGTTTTGTTGTTTCGACTTCTAGGTACAGCCGCGGGTGGCTGAGCGCGCAGCTGGTGACGCACTTCCGGCGGGAGTGGGCACGCGGCGACAGGCAGCGCCGGGGCGGCCCGAGCGGAGGAGGCGGGGCTCCGATGCCTGGGTTTCGCCCGCCTGGGCCGAGCTGGTGGCCGCCTGGAGGTTGCACCCAGAGACCCCGCCCTCCCCAAATCAGAGTCCAGACAACACAATAGGGACTCACACCGGTTTATTGGGGGACTTGCAGGTTGGGAACTGTTCCATGCGTGGAGAGGAATTCATGAGGGCCGGGGCGGAGGGCTGGGGTAGGCTTGGGCAAGGGTCACTGGCAGGTGTTGTAGATCTGGACCTGCAAGTTGATGTCTTGAAGTACGCTGCGCATCCTGGCCTCCAGCCCATCCAGCTGGGCCGCTTTGCCCTCCAGCGCGCGTTCGTTCTCCTCATAGGTGCCCTCCAGCTCTAAGAAGGGCACGACTCAGCTAGAGGGTTCTACTCCCACAGTCCCAGAGCGCTGGTGCCCACCCAACCTGATCCTCACCTTGCAGCCGCTGCAGCTTGTCCTGAGCCGCCTGCAACAAGCTCCGAGCCTCATCTCGCAGCTGCTCTGCCCGAGCATGCGCAGCCAGCACACCCTGGGCCTTGCGCTCAGCCAGGGCCTTCACTGTCTGGTATTGGTCGCCCAGTTGGCCCTGAAGCAGCTGGGGGAGTAGAGGGCAGGGTCGGTGTGGTGGCCCAGTGGAGACCCAGCCTCTACCCTCACCCGCTCTAGCTGGCTCTGCTTCAGCATACCTGCTCAGCTTCTCTGGCACGACCCTGGGCACTGCTTGCTGTTTCTTCAGCACTAGAGGCTGCCAGACTATTCCCTGCTCGTTTCAATTTCAGAGCCTCCAGGAGACCATCCAGTTGCTGAGCCCGCTCGCCTGCCGAGCTTAGTGCCTGCTCTGCACCTGTCATCTTCTCCTGCACCTGCCATGGGTGGGGGCCTAGGGTTAAACAGGTCTATAAGGCACGCCCATAACCTTGCCCCATTGATGTCCCAGCGAAACCACACCTGGTGTAAGGTCTGCTCTGTGTCTCGTGTGTCAACTACTGCCCCTTGGATAGCACCCTGAGCAGCACCCTGTGCCCGCTGGGCCTCCTCCAGGGCCGCCTGTACTGTCTTTGCCTTCTGTTTCTCACCTTCAGCCCGGCTCCTGGGGAAGAGAGGAAATCAGGGCCTGAGAGTATTGGGACCGGTACCAAGGGTGGGGGTCAGGGCTGGAGTCAGACCGTGCCCGCTGTGCGTCCTGTAGTAGCTGTTCCGCCCGATGCACATCCCCCACAGTGCGTGCTAGGATTGCGTCCACGTCTGCCAGGCTCCGGACCCGCTCTGCGATCTCGCCAGCCAGGCGCTGGATCTGCTCAGGTGATGCTGGGATGGAGAGCTCTAGCACCCGTGTGGCCACCATCTCAATGCTATCAGGATCAGCCCCCTCCTCTATGGGGACACAATCAAAGGCTTAGGGACACATTCCCCAGCACGGGGATAGGGACACAGTCTTGGGGTATGGACTCAGGACTGCACATGGGATACGGGTTTGATCATAGGCATAAGGATGTAACCACAAGGGCAGGGACTATATGTGGGATACAGACTCATGGTCATGGCCTTGAGGACCACGAACGGGCAAAGGCCCGTTCGGGGCCAGACATGGGGTCATAAACACAGGTCCAGCATTAGCCCTGATCCGAGTATGAACCCAGGGACACACATATGAACACAGACACAGGGGAAACAACCACACGGCCTGGGCCACATGGGAGGCTCACGGCTCAGGAAGTCCTTCACACTCTGGATAAGTTCCCGCAGCTCCCGGTTGGCCTGCTCCACCTGTCCCCTGGAAGCGTTAGCCTTGTCCAGGGCCGCTTGGGCCCGCTGCTGTGCCTCGCCGGCCTGCCGACGGGTCTCTGCCACCTGGCTGAGGATGCCACCACCTTCTGCCAGTGCCCGCTGCAGTTCTGTCTGTGTGTGCCGGGCCCGACCCAGTGCCAGGTCCGCCATGGCTACTGCCCCACTGCAGCCGAGGCCCCCACAGCGGGGCTGCCCATCCTCGTCCCGGCAGCCGGCACCCCCACATGGGCTCGTAGCACAGGGTGCATCCCCCGGAGCCCCACACACCTGCCAAGCACAGAATGAGTCAGAGACCCTGTAGAAGAAGTAGCAACCCCCATGTGTCCCACCTTACGCTTGTGTCTCACCAGTTCATTTATGCCTGTCAGGCTCAGGTTGTGGGTACGGGCAGAGAGACCTCCCAGTGCCCGCTGGTTGGCCATGTGCTTGCGGTTGAAGTCCTCCCTCTGGGCACCCATCAGCAGCTCTGTCCGGTGTCGGGTGTCTGCTGAGTTGCTCACAGGGCTGGGCACTGCCAGGGCTGACATGTTGGCACGACGTTCTGCCTCTGCGGACAGGCTGTGGGCATGGCGGATGCTGTCGTAGGCACCTATGTTGGACAGAGACAGTCAGCTGAAGATCAGCCCTGGCCTCCCTCATAGGTGGCCAACGACTCACCCAGGAAGTTCGAATGCTTCAGCAGGTCCAGGTGCTGGTCCAGCTGCCGCAGCGTGAGGTTAAGTGCAAGCCCATCTCGCTCCAGGCTGCTTAGCGCGTGGTTGGCATTGTAGTTCTCATCCTGCACATCTGTCAGCTCCGCCTCCAGCCGGGTCAGATGCTCAGTGGCCTCCCCAATTTGACGCCTGTGCCAGAAGGGAGAGAGGTGTCTGTAGAGGCTCCAGCTCTGGTGCCCTGGGCCTCTGCCCCTTCCCACCACGTATCTCATGCCCATCCGCACCGAAGCTCCTCTGTAGCCTCCACGAGCTGTGCGGTGGAGGCAGCCGAGGCGTTGCGGGCATGCACGATCCCCTGCACAGTGCCTAGCTTCTCCTGTATGCGCAGGAAGCTGCTTTCAAAGGCGCCCAGCACACCCGTCTGCTGCAGCTCCTGCGCTTTTTGCTCCAGGCGCCGAGTACGGGCAGCCAAGTCTTGCACCACTCGGTCCCAGTCCCCGAAACATGCGTGGCAGGGGTGGCAGGCAGGAAAGACACCCGAGAAGCCCCGGGCACACTGGTCACAGCGCACACCAGATACGCCCGGGCGGCAGCTGCAGTGACCTGTGGCACGATGGCACTGAGGCGTGTCTATTCCACGAGGGTCACAGTCACAGGCTGCGGGAAAGGGCGGACCACAGAGTTAGGTACCAGCGGAGAATCCTGGGAAGTCCCCCATCCACCCCAACCCCGCTGGCTCCCTCACCACGGCACTGCAACCCGGGGTCTCCCCAGTGAAGCTCCTGGCACTCAGAACAGGTTCGCCCACCGAAGCCTGCATGGCAGTGGCACTGCCCCGTGAACTGGAGTGGGAACAGGACAGAGGTCAGAGCCTCAGCCAGAGGCCGAGCCCTCGAGACTCGAGGCAGCTAGTCCCATCTACCCAGGGATCCCCAGGAGGGTCCACACCTCATTGCAGGTGGGGCCTCTGGCTCGACTTGGGTGGCAGGCACAGGGCTGGCAGCCATGGCCACTGGTAAGATTCCAGAAGTTGGGGGCACAGCGGTCACAGCTAAGGCCCTGGACATTGGGGAGGCATGGGCACTGCCCGCTGCCTGGGTCACAGTTGCACCGGTCAGCGGACAGGCACTGCCGGGGATCCGTGCCCAGCAGGTTGCAGGTGCAGCCTGTGCCAGACACAATGAACACGGTGATCAAGGGGAGCCCGAGCAAGGGATCCCCACCCCAGCCACCCCCTCCCGTCCCACACTCACGGTGACAGCTCTGTCGGGCAGCCTGCCCGTGGAAGCCAGGCTTGCAGTGGGCACAGCGTGGCCCCTCTGTGTGGTGTAAGCAGCGCAGGCATTGCCCCGTGCGGGAGTCACAGGCATCGGGGTCCGTGGGGTCAATGTTCCCACTGCACTCACACGGTTGGCACTGGCCACCTGGCCTTGATGGGTCCCCGAAGTGCCCGGGAGCACAAGCTTCACACCGCAACCCTGCCCACAGTCAGGGGAAGGCATGAGTGTTTGGTCCAGCTGCCGCACCCTGCCCCCACACCTGTACCTCGCCCCTCACCCGTGTAGCCTGCCCTGCAGTGGCACATGATCTGCTGGGAGTACCCATCCCGATGGCAAGAAGTGGCAAAGTGCCGCTGGCTCCCGGGGCCTTCGGGGCAGGGGCAGGGCCGGCACTGGCCCCCATGTGGCAGCCGAGGGTCCCCATGGAAGCCTGCAATGCACCTGCACGGAGAGGCAGGAATACACTATGTGTCATCCCCGAGCAGCCTGCCCCCTCCGACCCACTCAGGGCTGCTCCGGGCTCACCTTTCACAGTGCTCACCCCCGGTGTGATCACGGCAGCCCAGGCAAGCGCCAGTGTGGGTGTCGCATTCATCCGCATGCCCATTGCAGACACATGGCCGGCAGCTGGGGAATCCCCACTGCCCACGCTGGCAGCGGTCGCAGCGAAGTCCAAAGGCACCAGCTCGGCAGGGGCACTGCCCGCTGATCCCTTCACATAGGCTGCTGAGCGAGCCCTCAGGGCTGCACTGGCAGGCTGGAGGCAAAGCAGAGGCTGAGTCGGGGAGGGGTTTCAGGGGACAGGGTGGGTGGGGTCAGGGCGGGAAGGTCAGGGAATGGCAGAGGACTTCGAGTGACCCAGAGCTGAAAGTATGAGTTCCGATGCAGAGTCAGAGGAAGGAAGGAGAGCCAGAAAGGGGAGGCTGAGCAGTTGTGGGAAGGAGGGGAGGAGGGGAAGGGAAGTACCTTGACAGCCCGTGGGGCCAAAGCCATAGTAGCCGGGGGCACAGAGGTCACAGCGGCGCCCCACCACCGCAGGCTTGCACAGGCACTGACCGCCATGAGGCCTGCACTCAGAGCTCAGCGAGCCCTGGGGGTCGCACTGGCAGGCTGTGGGGAGTGGGTGCAGGGCCAAGTCAGGCTGGGCCCCCCCACACATGTGCCCCGCCAACCCTCACGCCAGACACTCACGCAGGGCGCCGTTGTAGAGCAGCGCCGACAAGCTGACGAGGAGTGGGGCGCAGGCCTCAGAGGGAGGGGTCTTGCTGGGCACCAGACCCTCCTCGTGGCAGCGGTAGCGTTCGAAAGTGGCCCGGCGCTCCAGGGCAGCCGCGTCACCCCCGCTGAACATCTCCAGCACGAGCACACGAGGCAGCAGCACCAGCTGAAGAGAAGAGCACGGAAGAGTGAGGTTCAGACCAGGGGCCGCGGTGCTGCCGCCGGGTTACTTAGTGTAGCACCGCCATTGGCAGCCTCCTCTGTCCTGGATTCCTCCTGTGCAGCCACCACTGTAGGTCCCATCCCGCAGGCCCTGCCAGGTAGGTCAGTGTGGGGACAGGGGACTGTTCACCGAGTCGACGAGCAGACTGGGTCCGGAGTAGGGGCCCTGGGGCTGGGCACTTCCCCCTGTCCTCAACAGCTTCAGACGCAGCTTGTAGGAGACACCAGGCTCTAGGCAGACCGGTCTGGGAAGCACCGTGTACCTGCACGGAGGGGAAGGCAGGCATAGGAGTCCCAGGATGCCTAGAGCCTTCATCCTGGCTTCCCCCGCCTGACAGATAGCAACCAAACCACTGGCGAGGCCAACAGATGGCCTGGCAGAGAATCTGTACGGAAGATTCCCACACGTCTCCCTCACTGGGGCCACTCCCTGTGCACACCAGTCTCCCGAAAAGCACTCCACGCAACCTGGCGACCCCACAGGCTTCTCAGACACAAATACTGGCCAATTTTCCCTCGATGGCCTCTTCGCACTTCCTCTGACCTTGACCTCCAACTGCATCACCTCCCCACTCTCTCCTTGCCTCTCTCCTAGGTCATTCCTATCAGCCTGAAAACCATGCTGGGGTTCTTTCCACCCCCCGCATAACATCTGCGCTCAGTCCCTTGAGTCTCTGCCTCACCGACACCGGTCTTTGCTCTCCTGCCCAGCAAATTCCTGAAACCTGACTGTCCTCGCTGCCTCCCCTCTCTAGCCTCCCACTCCAGTGGGGCTTTTGCCCCAACATGCCCTGGCGACAGCCTGTGCCAGGGTCACCAATGACCTCCACGTCACCAAAGCCGCTGGCCACTTCTCTATCTCATCTGCTCCAGCACTCAGCAGCGCGCAGTGAGGAGATTAGGGCACCTGGGACCCCGTCCACAGTCCTGATTTCACCCTGCTCCCCGGCTTCTCCTTCCCTACAGGCCTAACACCAGAGCACCCCAAAGCTTCATGCTGGTCTTCCTTCATCTCCCTGGTTGTTGCATCTAGGCTCACCTCTTAGCGAGTGTCTAAGGTACTCACTAAGATAAAATGACATCTCCAACTTGAGCCCTCCCAGCACTTCCAGATGCAGAAATCCAACCATCCCCGGGCCTCCCCGGACGTCTGAGGTCTCGGAACTGTTCCTCCCTGTGACTCCGCCTCAGCAGAGAACCCCACCACCATCCGGATACCCAAACCAAAAACCCCTAGGGTCACCTTCCCACCTCCCAGCCCTTCCCCACATGGTTAAGCCATCAGCTCTGCCACTCGAACCCTCTGGAAACTTCTTCTTCTTGCCCCCTCTATGGCTACACCTCTGTTAACTGCTGTCGATCAGCCAACCCAATAGCCTCCAGTCGACCTTCCAGCTTTTGCCGTGGCCCCTTTAAGTCTAGTCTCCACTCAGCCCTAGAGGGATCTTTGTTAGACACAAGCCACAGTCACAGTTGGCAAAATGTCTGTAATGGGCACAGCCAGGTTCGTTATCATATTCTCTCTACTCCTGCGTGTGTTTGAATATTTACGTGATAAAAAGTTTACAAAGAAGTAAAGTGATGAAAAAAATACAGGAAGCAACCACCAGCCGAAACATAATAAAACAGTAATCAGAGCAGCCGCATCGCTGCTCAGAGCCTTGACGGCCTCCCGTCCCCCCGAGGGCATTCCCTACAGCGATGCCGGATGGCTTCCCATGCGTTCCTGCCTTGGCCTCCGGAACTTAGACCGCCGGAGAGAGCAGGCCTTCTTCTCTCCCCTTCCTTCCTCTGCCCAGTGCCATGCCCAACAGCTCCTGGCCAACAGCACTCAGGAAGAGGCACTCAAAGGAAGGGACAAACAAATGAGGGGGCAGCAGCTTCCAAGGACCCTTCCGGGGTCTTAGGGCTGGCCTACATGCCTCCCCCCCATCATTGTAGAAGCTGCCATTTGGACCCTCACCTGGTGTCTGGTTGCAGAGTCCCTGAGATGCGGTCATCCTTGGGCAACACATGCCCGCATGGGCCACGGGCAGATACAGGCCCGGGGCGCTGCACGATCAGTTCTATCTCTGCCCATTGCTCCGGGACCTGGGGGAACAGGATGGTGAAGGAAATGCTCCCACACCCAGAGGGTTAGCTCTGGCTTAGGTGTCACGGGGGCTGACCTGGGGCTCCAAGCGCAGCTGCAGGTCATAGTCCATGGCTCTTGGGACAGAGGTCACCAGGAACTCCAGTGCCTGGCCTTCCTGCAGCCTAACGAAGCCTGGGCCTGTCCAGGACGGAGTTCCCCCGGGGCTTGCCAGGCGCTCTACCACATCAAGCATCTGGGGGGACATGTGGCTGTGGGTGGGGGCTCAGGCAAGGCACACTCCTTCTGCCACAGCCTGTCCACAGACCCCAGCTCTGCAGCTGAGGTCCTGACCAATGCCGGACACCCTCCCCACACAAGGCACTGCCCATAACCCCACCTCCCCATGCCCTGCCCTCCAACACTGAGTCCCTACTTGGCCTCGGGCGTCCTCAGCCTCAAATGCTAGGTGGTCAAGGAAGGGCCGGAAGTAGCCAGGCTGGACCTGATCACAGCGTCGCCCCACCATGTGCTGGCGGCAGTGGCACTCACCCGTGGCTTCATTGCATCTGTGGAGTCCAGTTATTAAAGCAAGACCCCATCCTGCCCAGGATTTCCCCACCCCTCCCGGAGCCTCGTACACAGCACTCACTGGGGATCCAAGGCACCACCAACGTCGCAGTCACACGGGCGGCAGCCGAGCAGGTCGTGGCTCAGGCCCCAGTGGCCAGGCTGGAGGAGAAGAAGTTGCTGGGGGCCACAAACAGACCCCCTCGCCACCCAGTGGGGAATCCGATGATGGCTCTCAGTCTTTACCACCCCTGGTCGAAAACTGGACCCCACCCTTGGCCTCCCAGACCTGCCTCTTGGCCAGGATTGGACCCGAAGCTCTCAGCACCCACCCAGTGGGGCGTGGACCCCACTCCCGGGGCCCGTGCTCTGAGGAGTGCTGGACCCCGAGCCCCGCCCCCTCCAGTCGCACCAGGCAGCGGTTGCAGCCATGTCCCGCCACTAGACGCTTGCAAAAACAGGTTCCACTCTTGGGGTCACAAGGGGTGCCCCCAGGCACTGTGCCCCGTGCATCACACTGACACCCTGCAGGGGAAGGAGGCTCATCAGCACTTTGGGGAGCTGCACAGAGCTCGTTTTCAGTGGGGTCAAGAATAAAAGGTCAAGGGTTAAGGACAGCACAAGTCAGGGCAGGAAGCACGTACGCTGGCAGCCTACAGGGTCGCTGGCACTGAGCCCGAAGTAGCCATCACGGCATTGCTGGCAGCGAGAGCCCACCACGTGTTCTTTGCAGCGACACTGGCCTGAGACCAGCCCTAGGGCAGGGTCATCATGCGTATCACAGCGACCACCGTCTTGGGAACCCATGGGGTCACAATCACAGGCTGAGGGCAAAAAAAGTACAAGGTCGCCCTACGCCAACTAGCCCCAGCTCCAGTCGTCTTCCAATCCCCACTCAGATTCCCAGTCCGGCCCCCCAGTGCCCCCCACACCAAACCCCTGCAGCCTGAGCACCAGCCCGGCCCCGCCAGCTGCCACCCCAGGCCCAGCCCTCCCTCTCCCGTGCCCAATCCCTGCCTCACCGCGGCACACAGCTGGGTCCCGCAGGTCCTTGGTCGGGTCTCGGTGGAAGAAGGGCCGGCAGAGCTCACAGCGGCGCCCGGCTGTGTTGTGCTGACACGCGTCACACACGCCTCCGCTCACGTTGCCAGAAGCCAGATACAGGGCCATGTCAAAGTGGCAGCTGCGGGCGTGCCCATGGCATTCACACTCTGGGGGAGGAGAGTGTGGGCAAAAGCCTCTTGAGGGGCCATGTCCCGAGGGTAAGAGGCACAGGGGGCCCTAGTGCCACCTTAGGTCCCTGCCGCAGGCCAGAATTTGTGAGTGGAAGCTCGGGAACTTAAAGGCTTCAGCCCTACGCTGGATCCCCACCCAGAGCAGATTGTCAAGGAGGACTGCGGGTGTCCTCAGGGGCATCCAGGTCCGGACACCCTTTGGACACAGCCTGGGTGTCTGGGGCTCGGCCATCCAGCCCCAGGTTCTACTCAGGGCACAGCCAGGCCACAGAGTTCCAGGGCCCTGGGGGCCAGGGCTTCACTCACTCTTGCAGGCGTGACTGTGGCCATCCTCGGCTGGGTGCCAGGGCAGATCGTGATAGAAATCCCGACACTTCTCACAGTTGAGGCCGTGAGTATTATGTTTGCACACGCAGGCCCCGTGAACCTAGGAGGGCCGACAGGCTCGTGGTCAGTGCCGTCCATCCATGCCCGCTCCTGCCCCTGCCCCCTGCCCTGTGCCAGCCACCTGAAGGCCCTCACCATGCCCTCCGCATGGGCTGGTGCGCCTGGGGCGGGTGCGCACTGTGAGGCGTGTCCGTAGCAGAAGCAGTTGCCACGCACAACCAGCTCATAGAGGGCATAATAGTACTTCTCTCGGATCTCCTGCCGTGGGTCCAGCAGGTTGTCTCCCAGCGTGTGCAGCCGTGTCAAGTTCACCCGCAGGTTGGTGATCTTCAGCAGGTCTAAGGGGTGGGGGAAAGGCTTGGGGGCCAGCCAACCAGTCAGGCTTTTGCTGCCCTAGACCCACTCAGGGGCTGCAGCTGCCAAGGTCACCTTGGGAGACCTCCCGTCTACTACTATGTGAGCTAAATTAGACTTGGCACCTGCCCTAGGAAGCACCCAAAATAGCTACCAAGGCCCCACACAGTCCCCCGCTGGACTCTGGGATGGCGCCAGGCCT
>PVKM010023173.1:0-15156 GCA_004027735.1 Carollia perspicillata | reverse complement strand
GACACACACACTCAGTCCATAACAGCTTCCATGTTCTTCTCTCAGGAGGAAACACCATAAGCACACTTCCTGTGACAAGATGTGTTCCATATATGACATCTTATTACTAAAGAGGGATGGGGATGGAGTAGCATTTAGAAGGTAACTAGAGTAGACAGACCAGAAAAAAAGTGGACCAAGCTCTAGTCTTTCTGGGAAAAAAATAAGACGTTCTGTGTAAGGGCCAGCTCTGCCTAGCTTTTCCAGTAGAGAATTCTCAGGCCATTTTTTGAAAAAGCCCAGTCTCTGAAAAGAAGTAGTTAAGGAGACACACAATACCATAGAAACAAAGCATGGGGTGTGATGGAAGACTAAACGCTAAAGAAATATCTAGAGACAGTAACCAGAGGGGAAAGGGGAGGGAATTTCAGGGGAAAAAGGGAAGAGATAACAGGAACAAGTATTAAGGACACATGGACAAAAACTAAGGGGGCTGGAAATGGGAGGGAGGTGGGGAGCCCTGGGGGGTGGGGGGTGGACTGGGACGGGAGTAAAAGACAGAAAACTGTACTTGAATAACAATTAAAATAAAATTAAAAAAAAAAGAAATGTCTAGAGAGAGCAGGAATGAAGTAGTCAAGGGATGGATGAGATAAGTCTTACAAGCCAGACAGAAGTTACCCATGCAAAGGACTGGGGAGGCACTCCAGGAGTGGGAAATGAGGAAGAGAAAGAGTTGAGTAGTCACAAGAACAGGTTGATATATTCAAAGAAAATGGGCAAATCAAGTAAATTATAATGTCATCTAAAATTTTCAATATCCAATGTCCAAATCTACAAGCTAGATACTATCTAATTCACAAAACTTTTTACCACGAATTAGGTCCTCATAAATTCCCCTTTTGTTTACCTCCAAGAGAATGGATAACAACATACATCTTAATGCATATATATATATATATATATATATATATATATATATATATATATATATTATCCTTAACCTTTTTGGAACTCAAATCCATATATTAAGTAATGATGTTATAGCAAATGCAATTCAGGATGAGGCCAGGTGTGACCAGACCCTGAGATGTGGCACAAGGAGGAACATTCTTGTAACCCTAATAGTCTGATCTATGTCATTAGTCCCATCCCTCAGAGTAATCTATTTTAAAAGGTAAAGGTATAGCAAGAGAAATCAGAAAACAAAATATTCTATTTGGTGCTATCTGAAGCTCACAGTGCTTCATTCGCACAGATACTGTAGTGATATGTAAATGGTTAGGATTAAGTGGCTCCAGCTGGTGATAATTAGAACTGGAGAGAATGCTGAGAGAGCAAGCAGAGTGGGGAGCAGTTGGGGAGAGCTCCTTTACCCTCCAGGAGGAAGCTGCTTTTAATTTCATTTGTCTTCATACCACCATCACCTCCCACCTCTCACTTTTCATGTCTCCACCCACTCCAACCATGTCCCCATGGGCAATGAGGAGCTGGTGGTGCAGCAGATTAATCTGATATATATTTTTTATCTGCCGTGCTGTTCATGCTCATTATTTTGTGTGTGTGTGGGGGGTTCCATTGAATTTATTGGGGTGACATTGCTTAATAAAATTATACAGGCTTCAGGTGTACAATTCTCCAATACATCATTTGTATATTGAAATGTGTGCTCACCACCCCAAGTCAAGTCTCTTCTCTTTAACCCTATTCCATGTCCCCCACGCTCCTTTCCCTCTGGTAATCACCATGGTATTGTCTATTAGTTTATTTTTGCTTAATCCCTTCACCTTTTTTACACAGCCACCCAAATCCCGCACATCTGAGAGCTATCAGTCTGTTCTTTGTACTTAAGAATCTATTCCTATTTTCTTTGTTAGTTTATTTTGTTCATTAGTTTCCACATGTAAGTGAAATCACATGGTATTTGTCTTTTTCTGACTGACTTTTTTTTTTAGCATAATACTCTCCAGGTCCATCCATGCTGTCACAAAAGTTAAGATTTCCTTCTGCTTAACAACTGAGTAGTATTCCACTGTTTAAATATACCACAGCTTTTTTTACCCATACATTTACTGATGGGCACTTGGCTGCTTCCAAATTTTGGCGACTGCAAATAATGTTGCAATGAACATAGGGGTGCAAATATTCTTTCAAATTACTGTTTGAGGTTTCTTTGGCTATATATACAGAAGTGAAATTCCTGGGTTATAAGACAGTTTCATTTTCAATTTTTTGAGGTAACTCCATACTGCTTTATACAGTGGCTGCACTGATCTGGTTTTCCAATAGTACATGAGGACTTCCTTTTCTCCACATCCTCACCAACACTTGTCTGTTGATTATTGATGATAGCCATTTTTACAGGTGTGAGGTGGTATCTCACTTTGGTTTTAATTTGCACCTTTCTGATGTTTAGTGACGCTGAGCATCTTTTCATGTCTATTGGGCATCTGTATGTCCTCTCAGGAGAATTATCTATTTAGGTCCTTTTCCCATTTTTAATAGGATTGTTTGGGGGGGTTTTGGTGTTGAATTGTAGAAGTTCTTTATAAATTTTAGACACTGACCCCTTAGCAGATATATCATAGATAAATATATTCTCCCATTCAGTGAGTTATCTTTTCATTTTGTTGATGGTATTTTTGCTGTACAAAAACTTTTTAGTTTGATGTAGTTCCATTTGTTTATTTTTTCTTTAGTTTCCCTTGTCTGAGTTGATATATCAGGGAAATATTGCAATAAGAAATGTCCAAGTTTTATCACAAATGGGTGGTGGATTTTACCAAATGCTTCTTCTGCATCTATTGATATTATGTGATTTTTACCCTTCATTTTGTTTATGTAGTATATCACATTCATTGATTTGTGGATATGGTGCCAATCTTGCATCTCCGGGATAAATCCCACTTGATCATTGTGGATGATCTTTTTAACGTATTGCTGGATCCAGCATGTTAATATTTTGTTGATCACTTTAGCTCCTTTGTTCATCAGAGATGTTAGCCTATAATTTTCTTTCTTTGTAGTTTATCTGGTTTTGTAATTAAGATAATGCTGGCCTCATAAAGTGAGCTTAGGAATGTTCCCTCCTCTTGAATTTTTTGAAATAGTTTGAGAAAGGTAGGTGTTAGTTCTTTGAATGTGTGGTGAAATTCACCTGTGAAGCCATCAAGTCCAGGACTTTTGTTTGTTGGGATTTTTTTTTTTTTTAATTATTGCTTCGATTTCATTAGTTCTAATCTGTCTATTCAGATTTTCTTATTCTTCCTGATTCAGTTTTGGAAGATTATATGTTTCTAGAAATTTATCAATTTCATTTGGATGGTCCTATTTGTTGGCTTATTGGTAATATTTTCTTACAATTTTTTGTATTTCTTTGCTGTCAATTGTTACTTCTTTTTCAATTACCAATTTTATTTATTTGGGCCCTCTCTCTTTTTTCTTGATTAGTCTGGCTAAAATTGTCTCTTTTGTTTATCATTTCAAAGAACCAGCTCTTGGTTTCATTGATCTTTTACATTGTTTTTTAGACTCAATTTCATATATTCCTGCTTTGATCTTTATGATTTCCTTTCTCTACTCATTTTCAGTTTTGTTTATTGTTCCTTTTCTAGTTCCTTTAAGTGTACAGTTACACTGTTTTTTTGAGTTTTTCTTGTTTTTTGAGGTAGGCCTGTAAGACTATGATTTCCCTCTGAGTACTGCTTTCAGTGTCTCTCATAGATTTGGAACTGTTGTCTTTTCCTTTTCATTTGTTTCAGGGTATCTTTTGATTTCTTTCTTGAAGTAACAAACTTCTTTAGCTTTTCCTTGTCTGAGAAGCTCTGTATTTCTCCTTCAATTTTAAATGATAGCCTCAATGGGTAAAATAATCTTGGTTATAGATCCTTGCTTTTCATCACTTTGAATATTTATGTCAATCCCTCCTTGCCTGAAATGTTTCTGTTGAGAAATCAGCTGATAGTATTATGGGAGCTCCCTTGTAGGTAACTTAACTGCCTTTCACTTACTGCTTTTAAGATTCTATGTCTTTAACCTTTTATATTTTAATTATAGTGTGTCTTGGTGTGGGGCTCTTTGGGTTCATCTTGTTTGGGACTCTCTGCACTTTCCGGACTTGCATGTCTAGTTCCTTCATCAGGATGGGAAGTTTTAAGTCATTATTTCTTCAAATAAATTCTCAATCCCTGGTTTGTGTGCTTCTCCTTCTGGTACCCCTATCATGTGGATATTAGTATGCTTCATGTTGTCCCAAAGGTTTCTTAAACTATTCTCATTTTAAAAATTGTTTGCTTTTTCCTGGTCTTATTGGGTGTGTTCTGCTACCCTGTCTTCCAAAATCACTTAATTGATTCTCTGCTTCATCCAACCTAATCTTTATTACTTTTACTGTATTCTTAATTTCAGATATTGTATTCATCATTTCTGGCTGTTTTTTTTAAAATGGTTTAATGTCCTTTTTCATGCTGTTGTAGTTCTAAGTTCCTTGAGCATCCTTATAACCATTCTTTTGTTCTCCATATCTGGTAATTTGTTTGCTACCATTTCATTTAGCTATATTTTTCTGGAGATTTCTCCTGTTCTTTCATTTGGGTCATTTTTCTCTGTCTCCCCATTTTGACCGACTCTTTGTGTTTGTTTCTATGTATTAGGTAGGTCTGTATTACTCTGAATCTTGGTAGGGTAGTCTTATGTAGGTTTCCTGTAGACCCAGTGGCACAGTCTCCTTGATGACCTGAGCTGAATGTTCCAGGACTGTCCCTTGTGTGGGTTATGTAAAGCCTCTGTTGTAACTGAGTCTTGATTTCTGTTGGCCTTTTCATGCATGGGGTGAACTGTCAGGCTGTCTGACTGTGATGATCAACCTTGATGACAATGTGTGAGCTGCTCTACAGATGCTGACCACATGAAGCAGAATTCACCCCAGCAGGATCTGGTGCCTGCTGAGATCTCCTTTTGTATATGTCACTTGTGAAGCTAATTGGATTCTGCTCTTATGTTTCTGAAGCTGGCCACTGAATGTGTTGGTTCTAGGGACTCTTAGGAGAGACTCTGGTGTAAACCAATGTTGGATGCTGCCTGTGACTGGCCCTGGGTGACCTGTTTGGAGCTACAAAGCAATCCATGGTTTGTGGCTGCCTCTGTTGGACCTAGTTGTGCATAGGAAGAATCAAGTGGCTCACCAAGGCTGGTTCTCATCCACACCAGGCACAGGGGCAGGTCAGCAAAAGTCCCAAAGAGTCCTGAGATCTGCCTCCGCCTGCCTCCACCTGCCAGATCCCTGTTAGGCTGGGTCACTGAAAGAGCTTCTAGTGGTACTGAAGTTGCATGAGGTATGTTCTCAGAGAGTCAGCAGGTAAACACAAGTGCTGTTCACCAGATTTATACAGGTTCAAACTCAGTGCCAGTGCTGGGTCTGAGGACACTCAGCAAATATCCCAGGGTATATCAAGTCTAGCTTCCACCTGCTAAATGCTTGTACAACTTTGTGGTAAGGCAAGGTCTCAGGAAATCATCAGGATGAGGCCAGCGAGTTAGATTTAGCCATTTTATGGAGTGTTCTGCACTGATCAGGTATGTGACAGAAAAATTTCCCTGTCCTAGAGCCACACAACTCAGTCTATTGCAGCCTCTGCCAGGAGCCCAATTTCAGCAAGGCAGCACCCCTGTGAGTTGGGAGAGGGGAAGAAGGGGAGGTATCGATCAGGTTTGGTGGAAGGTATGGGGAGTGGTCCTTGCCCCAGAACCACACAAGTCAGTCTGTCCCAGATTCTGCCCAGACCCTGGCATGGCTAAGCCACCAGGCAACAGGAGGGTGGGGCTGACAATAGCCCGGAAGGTAGAGTTAGCGGATCTCCTCTGAGGGTGGAGCACCAGTCAGGTTCAGGGGAAAGTGGGGGCAATGGCCCCTCCCCCAAGCCACACAACTCAGTCACTGACACCCCCTGAGTCTGCCCAGACTTGTACACCCTGGCCCAGGCTGCTGACTCTTCATCAAGGTGTAAGCTCTACAGGGTAGGGCAACAGGGAGTCCAGAGAGTGGGCTATTGTGTTCTCCCAGGCTGATGCTCTATAGAGAGGAGTGCTCCATGCAAAAATGATGGCACCTGCAGTGTGGAAAAGAAACTTAGCACAGAGGTCTCAGTGTTGTCCCCTCAGCTCTCTCCCGAGAGCCATAAACCCTAGTCTTTCCTCACAGAACTCTAGTCCACTCCACCTTACATCTTCCAGAGACCAGAGTGAGTGGCTGCAAACAAGATTTTGTTCATTGGCTCTTTAAGAGAGCACTTGTAACTCTAGCAGACTCCTGTGTCTCCCTGGCAGAGAGAGTCCCTGCTGATTTTCACAACCAGATGTTATATGGACACCTGGCTTCCTGCTCTGGGCTGGGGAACCTGGTATGGGGTTGAAACCCCATGCTCCTCAGGAGGAACCTTTGCAGCTGAGATATCCCTCCAGAATCTCACTCGCCACCCATGGGAGCAGGGCCAGCCCTTTTCACATTTCTGCCCTTCCTTCCTACCAGTTTCTTTGTGGTTTCTTCCATAAATCCTTGGTTGTAAGACTTCTCTTCAGCAAGTCTTCTGTAGGTTCTTCAGGTTGATTGCTCTATATTTTAGTTGCAATTCCAGTTTGATACTGGGAGAAGGTAGGTGTAACATCCACCTATTCTACTGCCATCCTGGATCTCTCTCTGTCAGCAATTTTGAACTTTTTTCATCTCATGGTGCACACAGACTATAAGTACTCAAATTTGGTGGTACACTAAAAAAATATTTTATTTTTTGTCAATCTGACAAAAAATAGATATAACTTTGATTCATTCACACTGAACAGCTATTATTGTTTTGACTACTGTCATTTTTTAATTTAACAATCTAAGGGAAAAGACACTTGAGGCCCCAAACTAAATAGTCAGTCATTGCATGTTTTAAAAATCCTTGTGGCAAACCGGTGGAAAATTGGTGCTCTATGTTGACTCCTTATCATAAGTATGAAACTTAAGTTTTGTTTTATTCAACAAATATGACTGATTTCACACATGCCTGGCATAGGTGCTTGCTGATGATACGGTAGTGAATAAAGTAAATTTGGTCTTCCATCACAGAGCTTAAATTTTAGTGGGTGGTATTAACAAGTGAATGCTGTGATTGGAACTGTACTGGCAGAAATACAGGAGACTATAGAAGCACATAAACATAGAAAATGGAAGCCCCGGGATGGGCTTCAGTGTGGTAGGGGTAAGGTAGCAGTAGTTCAGAGAGAAAGGAGGGCATGTACAAAGTCACAAAGAGGAGAGAAAACACTGTTGAAACAAAGAACTGAAAATAAATCAATATAACTACAACATTCAGTAAAACTCCCTTGGTGATGAGACATGTCTCATCACCAATACGTTTGAAATGCCACATCTAAGTGAATACATGAAGTAGACAGGGGCACAGATGGGCCTAAGACCCAGGAGAAAAGTCAGGTTTAAACACATAGCTTTCTCATCTATCCAGAGATCTTTTTCTTCCTCACAATATTCTTAAGAAATACATTAGTTGGGAGGTAATGAGAACATTTGGTGGTTTTTTTATGTAATTGTCACTAATATTTAGGAAGTTTGAGGTTAGAGACATAAAATTATATTTTTCTTGCTGTTGTATTATCTTGCCTTACAAGGCCTTCTTTTATTGAAGGTCTACTCTGCAATCAATTGAAACATATAGGAGGGCTCATCCTTCATCTGGGAGAGTAGCTACCAACTTAGTTCTTTATGCTAACAAAGGCTTTTATTCCCTTTGCTAAAAAGTTCTTTGTCATCACGTTCTAACTATAAGTGCCATTCACCCACTGACTTTTAAAACAGGATTCAACCCCCTGGCTGGTATAGCTCAGTAGATTGAGCTGTGGGCCTGCGAACCAAAGGGTCGCAGGCTTGATTCCCAGTCAGGGCACATACCTGGGTTTCAGGCCAGATCCCCAGTGGGGGCCATGTGAGAGGCAACCACACATTGATGTTTCTCTCCCTCTATTTCTCCCTCCCTTACCCTCTCTCTAAAAATAAATAAAAATCTTTTTTAAAAAACATGGTTCAGTGTTAGATTACTGCTCAAAATTTAACATTCACCAAATGTAAACTCTGCATTACAAAATCACAAACAAAATAAATTGTTTTACCTCCACATTGTATTTCTATGTCTTACACCAATCAGTGAAAATAAACACAAATTTTCAGTATTCCAAGAGGTAAAAAATGTTACAGACTTACAAAGAGATATTTATATTTTCTTTCCAATCCTGAGTCAAGATCTGTATAGTTTCCTTTGTCACATTATAAAAATCCCTGCTTGCTTCTTAATAGTTTGCAAACATCTTCTCATGTGTTTCCCAAGTCTCAGTAGCTTTAAAGGCAAATGGTACCAACAACAATCATGTTGTTTTCAAATTATTTTTTATTGTTGTTCATTACAGTTGTCCCGCCTTTTTCCCCATTGCTCTCCCTTGTTTTTAACTACATGTCTCTCACCCCTAAAACTCTCCAATGGTTTTCCATCTGAGTTTTAAGAATATATCTTCTCTTGTTATCTCTAACCTTTACCTAGTTTTCTTTTCTGCTCTTTTTGCATATACTTTTTTGCATGGTCCAGTCTTTCACAAAAGTATTCTCTACATATGAAGCTACTTTACTTTTTAAAAGTTGGACATAAAGTCATATAAAAATAACAATCTAATAAAAAGAATTAGAGATTTCAGATTAGAGTACTCTAATTAAAGAATTAGAGTATGATAAATTTTTAATCGTACTCATATATTGATAATTAAAACAGAAAGCCTCTTTCAAAGGGAAGAAAAATAAAAGAATAATCAAGGTTGGTGAAATAAAGCTACTTACTTATACGCCATCATTTATTAATTTAATAAGTATTCACTTAGCTTGTCTTCATAAGACCTTTGCACCTTACATATGAACAGAAAGCAGTGGGGTCACCACTTTGTGCTTTCCACTCTGAGATAACTCTTGCACCCAGAGCAAGCTTTCACAGCCTGAAAAACAACTAAGCTGTCCTTAGATGATGGTGCCACCTCGTGGCTCGTTGACAAATCTGTTAAAGGCCATGTCTCTCAAGTTCTCTATCTCAGACAGTGACCTTTTCACATTTCCCTTCCCTATTCTTTTCAGTTCTTGCCCTGCAATTTCATACAAATTTATCTTCTTCATCTTACCTTATCTGTTTTCATTTTAAAATCTGAGAAAAATAAATAAATAAACACACCAGCTTAAGTATTTTAAATAAGCATAAAAAGAGAATACCAGTTATATGTTTATATCAATGAAAAGAAAAGTCATGAGATGGAAGACATGAAGCAAGAGTAACAACGGAAATTTCACCATTTTCCTCTACTGCCTCATCATCCCCTCATTTACTTAATTTACTCAAGTGAAAAAATATAAAGCAAAAAAATCTCTCGCTAAGTCCTAGGATAGCGGCAGTTTGCTTTCTCATTAGAAATGAATACAACTGCAGCCAAGTCACATATAGGAAAGCTTTAAAATTCGTAGGCTAATCTGAGAATTTCTGCCACTTCTAACATTGTGCCTTTAAGGAACTGCATTCTGAATTCAAATCATGGCCCTTTTATGGAGGGACTTCCTATAATTCCAACTTAGTATATTATAAAAAGAGTAAGTTGTTTCCAAAGTATCTGAACAAGTATGGCTCAGAGACTGGTCTGTAAAATAGGAATAATAGAACTTGCTTTTTTTAGGGAACAATTTAAAAAATACTTTATAAGAGCTAATATAATACCCGATAAACATGAGATATTCAATTTATTCTACCAGGTGAATATTTTGAAAGTATGTATATAATTGGACTGATGTTCATTTTGGGGTTATTTTCTTACCAGTATTTAGAAACATAAATCACAGCTAAAATTTTTAATATGAAAAATAAGATGATTGATTTACATGATTTCTGAGTTCACATCTTGCTCTAAAAATATCCTACAATTATGAAATGCTCAGACTCTCATCCCAACTACAAACAATTCACAGGAACCTCTTCATAATCTAATACTGCCTACAGTTTCAGGGCACAAAATAAAACTGTTTTCCCCAATGTATCACTCCCCACTTATGGATTTTTTCTATTAGGCAAGAAATTGGAAAACAGTCCTCTTATTAATAGCATTAATATAAAATGGTCCCTCTTGAAGCTGTCTTGTGTGATATTTGAATATCTGCATATTCACTATTATAAAGATAGAACTAGAGGTTGGTATATATGTCCCTAGGAAGATGTTTAAAAGTTGAAGTTCTGAAAGTCAAACAATAGACCTGCTATAAAGAATTCCATCATATTATAGCTACAAAATATTATAAAATCCCTAATCATGATTCTTACAGGTGAAAATCTTAGAAAAGGGATGGAGTAGAAAGTAGATGTAGTCAGAAAGCAGCTTCCAGCAAGGGGCCTGATGGTCAACACCCGGTTATTCCAGGGGACCAGGGGAACTGAGAGAGGTCTCTCTTCTCCCATCACTCCTCAAGGGCAGACATTAGGAGCCCCAGAATTGAGAATTCTCTGTTGTCCTCACTACCCATCCTTAGCCACCCCTTACGTAAGGATACACAAGGAGCCTAGAGCAGGAGTGAGAAACAGGTATGCCCACTTCCATATCACCTAGCTATACCAAATCAACTTCATCCTTATCTCACCAACCTCTCACTTCAATCCCTAGAAATCTCAAACTTGCACATTCATCAGAATCACCTGGAGAGCTTAATAAACTACAGATTGCTGGCCGCCATTCCTGAGATCTGATTCAGTTGGTCTTGGATGAAAATCAAGTATTTGCATTTATGGTAAGTTCCCAGGTAATACTCATGCTGTTGGTCTAGGAGCCACACTTTGAGAATCTCTTCCTTAGAATATCCATTTTTCAACACTTAAACATTTTCAAAATCTTAGAGCCCAGTACAACATCTTTAGGCCTATGTATTTCATTATATGAATAGCAGGCCACACATGAAAAAACCTAAAATCAGCTTATTCATATATGCTTTATATAAAACTAATATTCCAAAAGCATCTTTTGCTAAAATAAATTCTTCAAAGAAGTTCATTTCTATCTTTTTTAAAGTATATTTGAATTGAGATAAATTCCTTCTAACACATGGTACATTATCTTGAGTTTTTAGATATTTCAAATGCTTACTCTCTTTTTGAAGTCATGTAATCTTAATACAGCTGAATATCTTCACCTTAAGGACTCAGAAAATTTTTTATTATAGAACATCACCTACTCTAAAGCATTGTAGAACAAATTGACCTTGGCTTCTGTATGGAGACTTTCACAGGATGTGTCATCAGTTCCTTCAAAGTATAAAAATTGGGTAGAGCTGGAAGAGTATTTCACCTTTAAACCAAAATGTAAGGAAGTAGTAATATAATAAAGACATTCAGGATAAAGATAACCATTTACATGGGCTGTGAAGTTATCATAAATTTAATAAAAGCACTCTTAAACTTATTTGAATATTTGTTAATACTGAAGAGTCTCAATTGCTTATGAATTATTTAACTTATGTTTGTATGGAGGCATAGATCTCCTCTGTCCCAGCTAATGGCAGGGAATCTTCTGAGGAGAGGTACAACCTTGGTACCTTACAGGGAACATCTGAGTGAAGGTCAACAACCTATTTTTTCCCCACAGTCAGAAACCCCCAAACTCTTTATAATTTTGTAGCTCTCACTCCTACGTGATAACCATTCTTATACTATGGTGAATATGCAGGCTCATTTCCAGAATATATCACTGTATATTTCCCTAAGAAATCTTCCAAACAACCAGCTACCCTTGAATTCCTTATGAATGACTCTAATAATTCCCGAGACAATATTCATCTCAAGAATTGCCTTCTATCTCTGTGTAAAAGATAATTGCATCAGCTAGTTACAAACTGAGTTTTAATCTGCATATTCACCACTCAAAAGTTTATCTAATTAATATGCAGAAAGAAATTGAAAACTGACCCAATTACTAGAGTTAATCTTCATGATTAAATTGGCCAGTGACTTATTTGATCATTTGCTGATGGTAGTTAGTTCAAAAATCATTCATTTGGGTACTAGAGTTATTATGGTGATCACTCCATGAGTTATGTAAGTGTCTAAAAACTACATTGTACACCTGAAACTGATATTGTATGTCAACTGTAATAGAAAAAATTTAAATACTTTTCTAAAAAGAAAAAAAGTATTTGTTGACTTGGTTTAATGCATATACTTATCAAGTTTCAAACACAATGAATTAGAACATTAACTAGATATGCTAGCTTAAAAAATATTTAGTATTTCTTTGAATAATCATGCAAAGGAAGTCAGTTTAAATGCACAAACTACATAATCCAGTGGTTCTCAACCTTGACTACAAGTTAAAATTATTTGTGAAGCTTTAAAAAATAGTGATGCCTGTGTTCCACCTCCAGAGATTTTTTATTTAATTGGTTTATGGATGATTTAAACGTGATTCTAAACCAGAATCACTGACTTAGTTGAGAAAATTACCAGAGGGAATTATAGGTCAGCCCAAAACTCTTATTTTCCTTAAATATCAAAATAAATGTTTCCTAATAATTTCTATAATTGGATTAATGGATAGAGAGAGTCATCAAATAATTTATTCTCTAAATCAAGACACTTTTGAAAGTGAAAGCCGGTACTATCTATGATTGGTCCAGGACAACAGGAAGAGCCAGGGCTGTCTGGGCAAAATAGAGGACCATGTGGTTACTCTACTTACAGAAGACTTATTGAGTACTTTTAATGAAGCGCTTTGTTTTGGGGATTTTTATATAGCATACAGTTACATATTCTAAGATATTTTGAGGTTTTTAATGACAGAAAAACAGTTCAACTAATACTTGAAAGGTTAACATTTAGATTCTCAATTCATTGGATAAATGCCTTTTTACCTAGGATCACGTATACAGAGAAGATTTTTGGACTAAATTAAGACTTGCTGGGAGAGCAAACTAAAATAGTAAAGATAATATTTTAAATATCATTAATTGTATGTGCCAACCCCATTTCAATGGATAATCGCATACAATAATGCTGAGTCTCAAAAATGGTAGATTAAAATAATTCATTTCTGCTTTTAATTAAAATTGAGAAAGGAGGAACTAATAATATAAAGCGTGTCAGAGCTGCATGTGTGCAGCATCAAAGATAAGGAGGGGATTGCAACAAGGGTTTGCTTCCTGAGTTCCTTGAAAATCCACAAGGAAGCAGAGAGAATGGAAGCTGGTGGCTGTCAGACAGGCACGCGATAACACATGAAGCAGCTCTTTTGTTGGCTGACTTGCCAGAAGCCATTCCCTCAGTCCTCTAATCACTCAAGGTCACCAGCAACATTGTCCATATACACCCAGTGTGAGAGCCTCTGCTTTCTCTGTGGGATTCGATGGGTACATTCACTTGGGGTGTTTTAGTGGCAATCTCTATCAGATCTTAATGCCAGCTGGGCTTGAAGGTGATAGAAATAATGTCCTGTTCTGCACAGATGCTTAAATGAAAGGGTCACAGGTGTCTGAAAAAATCAGACACACATTACACTGCTCTATGAAAAAATCCCACCAGATCACTAGATAAGATTGACTTACTGCTTCCTCTATGCCCTTCCTTAATATCTGAAGTCCTTAGAGTACAATGAGTGAATGTCTGTTTCCTTGTTTTGCAAAGAGTATGACCTGTGGATCAGCAGGATGCCCATCTCTGCACAGATTATGGATATCTCTAACTCAGAGCAAACCTCAGTTTATAGGAGCTTTACCCACTTGCATCAGAATGGCTTCCATGTACTGGTCACACTCTGTTATTACTACAATTATGAAATTGAGTTCCATGAAAGACTTTGTCCATAGCCAGAAACTGGAACAACAGCTTTTAAGACTATTTCTGGTGACAGAGAATAGCCTATTCTTAAGAAAGCAAAACCTCAAGTGCTGGCTGGTGTGGCTCAGTGGATTGAGCGCTGGGCCTATGAATAGAAAGGTTGCTTGTTGAATTCCCTGTGGGGCACATGTCTGGGTTGTGGGTCAGGTCCCCAGTTGGGGGTGTGCAAGAGGCAACTGATCAATGTTTCTCTCCCTCCATTCCCCATTCTTTCTCCTTCCGTTCTGCTCTCCCTAAAAATTAATGAATAAAATCTTTTTTTAAAAAACCTCACAGAGAAATTTTTATTTTCATCCCAGGACCATATAGCTCTTAAAAAGACTTTCCCAAAATGCATACTTCATGTCATCAAATGCTTGAAATGTTCATTAGGGATTACTCAGAACAATAGTTTACTGACCAAATATTTGGGGGGAATGTTGAATTAACAAAGTTAAATGGGTTTTATTACAGCAGCCTCGTCAGGGTCTAAAACGCACTGTGAATTTTAGTAAAAGCAATAGAGGATGCATGTTTACACAAAATTATGAGGTCTTGCAGTCCTTTTTTGCTAGAGAAGCCCATGGAATTAGCAGTCTAAAGAATATACTGTATGACATACTACATCATGGTCAGTAATTTTTTAACTAAGAATCTTTCCTTAGCCTCCCTGGTACAGTTTAAACCAACTAGCTTTTGTCCCCAACTTTGTGGAAAATTGAGACTATTAACTACCAACCAAGAGGCCTATAGCCAGCAAAATATTCTTTAAGAATGAAAGTGAAGTAGGGAAAGAGTGAAGGAACATGTATAAAGGACCCATGGACAAGGACAACAGAGGAGAGGATTGAATGTGGGGGAGAGGGGGTAGGCAGGGCAGGGGAAAGCGTTGGGGGAAAAATAGGGAAAACTGTAATTGAACAAAAATTTAAAAATTTAAAAATTTTAAAAGAATAAAAGTGAAATACAGATATTAACAAACAAATAAAAACTGAGTTATCACCAGCAAACTTTTTAAACAAGAAATACTAAAAGTTATTCATTAGGGAAAAAATCGCAGATAGAAGTGCAGAGCTTCAGACATAATAACAATGAAAGGGGTAAATATATGGGTAAATTGGGAGGAGGGTTAATGGAGTTAAAATATACTAAGATCCTTGCATTGCTCAAGAAGTGGTAAAAGCATACATTTAAATTATACTTTATATCAAAGATTCATGACATAATATCAATATTTATGAGTAAAAAA